>JAODAL010004802.1:0-151482 GCA_025379985.1 Phyllomedusa bahiana | reverse complement strand
TCTTAAAAACCCTTCTAAAACCAATGGCCATGAAGGAAAGGGTCACATGATTAGCAAAAAGGTCCTCAAGTAAGAAAACCTGGGAAAAAAAAAAAGGGGACTAAGCTATAGCTATGGGTAAAAAATGATGGTAATGCCAATAGAAAAAAATCTGTAACAGGCACACAGTAACATACTAATATACAGGATGGCTATATGTATAAATAAAAAAAACATATGTATATATTTATTTCATGTAATATGAAGCCATAGTATGATGTACCCACTAAGCAATAATGCATGTCAATATATATATAGCATATCCGTCCGATAATTCAACCCCTCAGGTCTTCTGGTACCTAATTTTAAAATCCATTGTGCCTCCCTTTGTCTTAGCACCTTAGTCCAATTGCCCCCTCTATATGGGCATTTTATTGTTTCAATAGCATAAAACTTTAAGCCTGTTATATCCCCCTGATGAAATTCCAAGAAGTGTCTGGCTGCTCCTGACATCTGAGGCTGTTGTTTGTGTATACTTGTGACATGTTCCTTGATGCGTGTTTTTAACTTTCTTATGGTGCTACCCACATATTTTTTATTGCAAAGTATACACTCTATGATATATATACAGTGATGGCTGTCACAGTTAATGAATTCTCCTATGGTAAATGTTTGTTGTCTTATGTTATCCTCAAACTCTATAGTTTTTTTTGCGAAGCTACATGCTCCACAGCGGGATCCACCGCATTTAAAAAAAACCTTTTGGGATAACCACACTTTTCCTGTACTAGTGTTTTGTTTCACATGTACGCTTGGTGAGATGATATTACCCAAGGTCTGACCTCTCTTTGGTATAACTCGAACCCCGTCTCTAAGAATAGTGGAAAGGGTTTCATCTTGTTTCAGTATACTGAGATTCCTTTTGAATATAGATTTTATTTGGTTGTAATTTCTACTGAATTTGGTAGTGAAAGCTATTTTATAGGCGCCCCCTTGTTGTTTCTTTTTACTAACATTTTTTTGTGGGGTTTCTAGGAGCTGTTCTTGTGTTTTATGTTCTATTTTTTTGATAGCTCTATCTATCTCCTGTTTTTTATACCCTCTTCTTATTAACCTTTGTTCAATGATTTTACCGGCCACCTCAAAATCCTTTTCTTCCGAACAAATACGCCTAGCTCTAATCATTTCCCCATAAGGGATTGCCTTAATTGTGCTGGTAGCATGACAGCTATTCGCTTTTAAAATAGTGTTTCCCGAATTTGGTTTGCGATAGAGATTAGTCGTAATTTTTCCTGTTACCCCATTTCCTGTTAGACATATATCCAAAAAAGGGACACTAGACCTATTCCAATTCCCCGTGAACTGTAAGTTGAAAGAATTGGAGTTGATATACTCCAAAAAGTGTGGTATGAGCGCCACATCGCCACCCCACACCAGCAAGAGGTCATCGATGTAGCGCCCATACCACACTATGCAGTCCAAAAAAGGGTTATATTCATTATAAATGGAATGGTGTTCCCACCAGGCCATGGTGATATTGGCCAAAGACGGTGAGAAGGTGGCACCCATAGGGGCCCCCTCTAATTGTAAATAGTATGTACCCTCAAATTTGAAATAATTGCTGGTTAATAAATATTCCACCGCCATAGAGATGAATTCCTGTAAATTGGAGTCATAACCACTATGATTCTTCAAAAAAAATGAAAGGGCAATTAAAGCAACTTCATGGGGTATGCAGGAATATAATCCCACCACGTCGCATGTGACCCAACTGTAATGATCGAGCCAGGCCAAATCTCTTGTGGTTTTGAGAAGAGACTTAGTATCTTTAATGTATCCTGGTTTATTTTGAACTATAGGCTGCAGGTACTGGTCCACCCATGTACTCAGGTGCTCGTTAAGGGAATTATTATAACCCTATATATCACAGAGCTCAGCTTCTCTCCCTCTATCATATAACCCTATATATCATAGAGCTCAGCTCCTCTCCTATATCATATAACCCTATATATCACAGAGCTCAGCTCTTCTCCCTCTATCATATAATCCTATATATCACAGAGCTCAGCTTCTCTCCTCTGCCCATAAAACCTATATAGCACAAAGCTCAGCTCTTCTCCCTCTATCATATAACCCTATATATCATAGAGCTCAGCTTATCTCCTCCGTCATATTCATTTCTATGGGAGTTCTGGACATAGCTGAGCAAGTGTGCTCAGCTGTATTCGGAATTCTCATAAAAATAAATGGGCAGGACTGACACAAGCCCCTCCCTCATCATTCCGTAACATTGCACTCACATAGCCTGCTGGAGCTGACCTGAAGTGCGGCAAAGCCGTCCCGGGAACAGCCCATTCAGTCTTCAACTGTCGTTTATAGGACAACCTCTTAACTTATTACATTTAAAACCTTTTAATTTAAGAAATGTTTGCTCTAAACCTTTTCTACCATAGGAGATGAAATGCCTTTAAATGTCCGGATATCTCACGAGAAACAGGACAAATTACACAGCTGCTTAGAACACCTTTTCAGTCAGGTGAGTAATAAGTACAGTAGCAAAGTAATTACTCTAAATTTATGTGCACGAGTAATTGTGTAATAGGAAGCCAGGTATGAGCTCTTACTATTAAGGTATTGTTAAAAGCAAGTGTTAATTATACTATTTGGGAATGTTCACACAGCGTCTTGCGGTGTGTACCCGTGCCCCATTCACTTTCATTATCCCTCCCTGACATGTCACTTCTTTTCCCCAGCGTTCAAAACACGGCGGGGAAGATGGCAGGTATTTACCATAAGCACTTATTTTGGGGCACACTGCAGCGCAATTATGCGCCGAAATACTTCCTGAAAGACGCCGTGTGAACATAGTCTTCTAGTGAATGTTCCTAGAAAACAGAATCTTGGAACTGTGTATAAAATGCTGAACTGCTCATGTGTCAATACTTTGGCTCATTTACTGGGCCCTAGGGAAAGCTTTCTATGATGTCCATATGCCATAATATTGTCTGTTGGGAATAATGAAAGATATAAGCCTGGCAAGATAGCTATAATAATGATGAAAACATACATGGGTAATATTAAACATTGTAAATCATTAGCCTTCATCCTCTTTCTTCCTGACCTATATAATTGAGAGTGCTTCTAATTTTCCTTCCTTATCTAGTGGCATTAAAGATCTTTTATATTGTTACAGGTGGAATCAATAACTAATCTTCTGAGAGGACCAGCTGTGGCCAGAGCTTTTGAGCAAACAAAATATTTCACACCTGGCCGAAGTTTACAAGGTACATATAACAGACAGTATATCTTTCTATCTCAGTGAATGTACATATATTTATACATATATACACACATAGATATGTGTACATGCTTACAAAGAAGGTTCAGCACTGTTCCAATGTAGAAAATATATACTTTATTGACCCATGTCACTACAGTGATTCAGCTCTACTGTACAGCCTTTTTCCAGCTGTACGTACTTTTTTTCTCTGTCATTGCAAATGTGCTGTGACCTTTTTGGAAGTGTTTAAGGTCTTGGTCAGGATTGGTTTGCAGGCACCCACTTTCTTGAAATTCTATGCTGAATTTTGGCAACATATGCAATAGTTTATAGGCTGTTGTGGTAGTTTGAGGCACATGCGAAAAAAGCTAAAAGCTGCAAGTAATAATGCTTTCAAAAATAGAAGTATTGAAGTTTGTTTTTATCAATCAACAAAATACAAGGTAAATGAACAAAAGAGAAAGGTAAATCAGTTCAGTATTTGGAGTGACTACTCTTTGCTTTCAAACCTGCATCAATTCTTCTAGGAATGCTTGTATACAGTTTTTGAAGGACCTTGGCAGGGAGGTCGTTCCAAACATCTTGGAGAACATCCAGAAATCTTCTGTAGATGTAGGCTCACTTAAATATTTTTTTTAATTCTAGACAGACTTGATGATTCTGAGAGCAGGGCTCTGTGAGTCCATACTATCTCTTCTAGGACTCCAAAGGCAAAGTGTGGTCAAACCAAATATTAATTTGATTTAGTTTTTTTTTCTTTTGTTCACTTACTTTGTATTTTGTTAATTGTTACAAATAAACCATTAACACTTCTATTTTCAATTATAATCATTGGTTCCACACCTGCCTAATACTTTTTTACTGTATATATATTTTTATATTTATTGCGGGGATCAGTCCCAAGTGACAGTCCTGGGGCCAAATAAACTTGGTCTTTATTTCAGACAAATGGGAAAAAACAACTGAAAACACCATGGCTTGCCTCAACCAACATACAACGAAATGGAAAGTCCTTGGTTGTACCTTGCATGCTCTTGATAAGGCACAGTCCTGTGGCCACTGTGTGGCAATGTCAACCATTGGCAATGTGGTTTACACTGGGCCCGGAGGCAGTGCCACCCTTCCAAGCTCTGGCAAAGCAAACTTCAATTTCTACATACAGCACAGTAATCCACAACAGGCTCGGGCTGGGAACCACACTCAGCTCACCTGACTCCAGGTTTACATAGCCCACACAAACCCAGGCCTGGACCTGGTAACGTGGGCGCAGTCATCCCACCCAGCTCTTTGACTGCTTCATGAAAAACTGACTCGGACGTAGCTGCATTGCAGCCCTACTATTAACTCCAAAGTGTGTCAGTGGTCTATTGCCACTGAAACCAATAATAAATGGTTTTTCACTTCACTATGGCCAGGCAAGTCGGTGACACAAATCTACCATCCACAATAGCTTCTTGTGCCTGCCTACAATATACATACATTGTACCGCCTCATTTTCGTTAGGGCGCCATCCTGGATCGTCCTGGGGGTCAAGCTTAGCTCTGGAAATTGCCGTCCTTGATAGAATGGTAAACGGTACACCAACATATGTCACTGCGACACCAGGCTGTATTTTCAAACTGGCCTCTGCTAGCTTTATTCTTAAGTAGCGGAACAAACAGAACAAAAATAAACTCAAACCCTAGGCCGTCTAGTCACTGAATACACACAATGAGTCCCTCTCTAACCGTGGTCTGGATCTATTGTCCAGCACCACCAGCACTGTACTAGCACTGTGTAATATAGAATTCCTTCAAGCCTTATTGGATAAGAGCCTCTCTTCAGCTACTCTGCTCAGCTCCAGGCAACTGACCACACCCATATTTACCTAGAGTACCAGACTTATTTTAGGCATCCAGGGACCTACCAAAAGTTTGTCCTGGTACGTTGGAATGGCCACCCACCCAACGCTACAGCCGTTCCGGGAAATGCCACCCCTACTTCGCAGCATAGCAGCCATGCTAGCTACCTGTGTCAGCAGCCCATGGCACATCTGCAGCAGGTATCTTGCTGTACTACACCTAGCGGCAGAAACATTAGCCTATCTAAGGCTGCTTTGCCAATATATATACACATATATATATATATATATATATATTATAATTGTCATTGTTGTCCAAGGGATTTACTTATACTGGTGTTTCATTTGCCAGGCTAATATTATCGTCTGATGGAATTAGATCCAACAAATTTATAAAGAGACACATAAATTTGTTGTATTTATGGCTGTTTGAAATTAAAATCTATGGCATCTATGGGCTGGCAGACACTGGTTTAAACTCTAAGGCAGTGTTCACACGGCTTATTCAAGCCGTAATTGCGGGGCGGATTTTGCCCGCAGTTACGGCTTGAATAAGGGACGGGGCGGGGGCGCGGTGAGGGCGCTGCCCGCCGGCCCCATAGACAATGCATTGTTTACGGCGTGTACGTGCCGTAAATAATGTGCATGTCACTTTCTCCCCCTGCGGCGGATTCGCCGAGCGGGGAGGAGCGACGGAATCCATAGTTCTCTATGAGAGCAGTGGATTACCGTAATGACAGGGACGGATTGGAGCCGTACTGCAGCGCAAATCCGTCGCGCAGTACGGCTCCAATCCGTGCCCAAATAAGCCGTGTGAACGAGGCCTAAAAAATGTGATGGGTCTGGCAGGCCATGCCCACTGAAGCAAATAAAGCCTCTGCACAGATTTCTAACTGTACATTGTTTAATAAATTCCCCTTCAAAATGTATTTATTATGACTGTACTTATAATGTATATCAAAGGAAATAACACCACTTTATAATATACATGTATTCAAAATCTGCACATGTACCTTTTTCATATTAATGCAGTCGGCCGCTACCGAGAAATTAAGAAAATTGTATAGCCTACATTCCTGGCCATAGTTATGACTGCCATGGAGAACCTATATGGACTAAAACAGCCATGTGACCTCCTGGCAGTCTGTTAGTTACATGACATCTAGGTGGTAGCTGAATAGGAATAATGGTGGAATGATTAATACAGCAACTTCTTCACTGTATGTAGGTACTCATATAACTATTATCACTCCAGGGGATGAAATGCTGTTAATAAGGTTAACTGAAAAAAAAAAGCAGGAAAATGACACGAGAAGAAAAGGTTAGCAGTTTGTCCAAGGACACAGACAGACATGGACAGATATGTGGACTATTCCATTTGCTTTCTCTAGCTAGGGGCCTACTGCATTGGTAAATAGAGGCACAAGAGAAGAATTTTTAATACATGTGTATTAGAAAATTGTGTGATTTCTTGTTCTATACATAATAAATAAAAACATTATAAACACATTATTAAGTGGAGAACCTCTTTAAGCCATAGATGCCAAGTCTCCCGCTTCTGGCGGGACTCTCCCGCAAATGGGGGTCATGGCCCGCCCCCCCCGGAGAGTCAGCAAAATCTCCCGCTGGGCAGCGCACACAGGAGGTTCTGCTCATAAGTATGGACTGAAATGAGGCCGGCGGAGGGTCAGAGGCTCCTGACCGCACCATGATGAAGAGCAGCAGAGGAATAACACATTACTGCCGGGCCCGGTCAGCCCTTATCTTATAGCACGGGATCGTCCAGAGCAGCTCACCCTGCCGGCCCCAGGACCGGATGCTGGGAGATGCTATCTGATAGTGTGTCTGACAGCTGCACCTCCCAGCGTCTGGTGCTGCTGCCGACAGTGTGAGCTGCGTCCACTATCTCTGGCCTGTCAGTGTCTCTGTACCCGCTGCACCCCCTCTCATTCCCCTCCCTTCCCCCCCCCCTCACCTCCTCCCTCACCGAGCAGCGATGAGAGGATGAGAGCGTCTCTCCCTGTCTGTCGTCGGGCTCTTGCTCCTGAGCCACGGTGAGGGACATCTGAGAGCCGGCCGCAGCCCCGTCCCCAGCAGGCTTGTATTGCACGCCCCAAGCTACCTGGATATGGGGGACAGCTACCTTGCTAGTGGGGACAGCTCCCTGGCTATAAGAAGCACTACCTGGCTATAAAGGGGTCAGCTACCTGGCTATAAGAAGCACTACCTGGCTATAAGGAGGTCAGCTACCTGGCTATAAGGGGACAGCTCCCCGGCTATAAAAAGCACTCCTGGCTTTTAAGGGGACAGCTATCTGGCTATAAGAAGCAATAACTGGCTATAAGGGGGTCAGCACCTGGCTATAAAAGGCAAATACCTGCTATAAGGGGGTCAGATACCTGGCTATAAGGGGACAGCTATCTGGCTATAAGAAGCACTACCTGGCTATAAGGGGGTCAGCTACCTGGCTATAAGAAGCACTACCTGGCTATAAGGGAAAAGCTCCCTGGGAATAAGAAGCACTACCTGGCTATAAGGGGTCAGCTATCTGGCTATAAGAAGCACTACCGGCTATAAGGGAAAAGCTCCCTGGCTATAAGAAGCACTACCTGGCTAAAAAAGAAGCACTACCTGGCTATAAGGGTCAGCTATCTGGCTATTTAAAAAGCACTGCCTGGCTATAAGGGGGTCAGCAAACCCGGCTATAAGAAGCACTACCCTGGCTTTAAGGGACAGCTCCCTGACTATAAGAAGCACTACCTGGCTATAAGGGGACAGCTAACTGGCTATAAGAAGCACTAACCTGGCTATAAGGGGGTCAGCTACCTGGCTATAAGAAGCACTACCTGGCTATAAGGGGTCAGTTACCTGGCTATATGGGGTCAGCTCCCTGGCTATAAGGGGGTCAGCTACCTGGCTAGTGGGGACAGTTACCTGGCTATAAGAAGCACTACCTGCTAAAAGGGGACATCTCCCTGGCTATAAGAACCTACCTGGCTATAAGGGGACAGCTCCCTGGCTATAAGAAGCACTATATGGGGACAGCTCCCTGGCTATAAGAAGAACTACCTGGTATAAGGGGAAAAGCTCCCTGGCTATAAGAAGCACTACCTGGCTAGTGGGGACAGCTTTCCTGGCATAAGAAGCACTACCTGGCTAGTGGGACAGCTACCTGGCTATAAGAAGCACTACCTGGCTAGTGGGGGCAACTTGGCTACTGGGGGCACTGCCTGGCTACTGGGGGCACTGCCTGGCTATTGAGGGCAGCGGACCTTTGCTAGAAGGTGGGAGCAACCTGACTACAGGAGGCTACTACCTGGCTACAGGGTTCAAATAGGCATGAGATATCTACTTATTGGGGCACCCGTTTGGTGGTATCCCTCAGCTCTTTCCTGGATGCTGAATGACCATGCCAACAGTCCAGGAAAGCTGGGTGACGCCAAAACCCTAATCTAGTTTTCTTCCAGAGCCATTACACAGTTATCTGGAATTGGGTGTTGCTTTTAGAAGGGGGAGTGGTTTTCGGCATCAAGATGGGTGTGGTCATGCAAATTTTGGGGGCGGAGCACATAGTGCGCCGCCCCCTTCAAATCTCCTGCTTTCTCACTTTCAAAAGTTGCCATGTATGCTTTAAACCCTATTCATTTTTGGAGGTTGTGAACATTAAAGCTGTCAAGTAATCGTAGCTACTGCTTATCACAGAGAAGAGCAGGGCCCTTTTAAGTGTGGGCATCTGTAATGGACACACAGACAGGCTCAATAAGAGGGAATTGGGTAAATAAACATCCACTTTTATTTAAGTGCTGTCTGCTCATATTTCTTTGGTTTCATTATTTTGATTCGGATCTTTTTAGGCGTGCACTTCATTTATTCATATCATTATCTATGCTGCTCCTTTTGTATATTTCTGCAAGCTCAATAAGGTGGACATTTTATTAGAGTTCTACTGGTTGCAAGAGGTGACTTTACTATTGTACATCTAACTGGATGATAATTCATATAAAGTGATGTGAAAAGCCTAATTTATAAAGCCCAAATACCCTGGATGCCCTATATTTGTAAACAAAACCTGTCTTAATAGATTTCTCATTAAAGCTCCTCATTATTATGTCCAGGCAACAAAACATAAAAAGAAGGGTGGTGAGAACATATTAGTGGCTCCTGTGTAATTTGGTAATTGCATCTTTTTTTGTTGTTGAAGCTCCTTTTGCCCTAAAAAGTTTATAAAAAATTGGTGCAGTAGACTTACATAGTGCCTATGTTGATCAGCAAAAAAAAGGTATTGTAAAGAACACGAAAACAAAAAATAAGATAAAAAAATTTTTAAGATGGTAAGTTATTTGTACTCAAGACTGGTAGGGAAATGACACTCTTTTATTTCTTACATTTTGCAGAATTTCAACAGGAAATGGAACCAAATTTAACTGCCCCAAAGGGTTAAAAATTCACATTAAAGGACCCTTGAATTCCCATAGGTTCGCATTCTTGCACAGAACATTAAAAAGTTTGTAGAGGGTAAGTTTATATGTGTAAATCTAATACAGATTCTTGATTTGAACACATTATAATTCATATATTAGATGTGTCACCACATAATATGTACCTAAATCTTGGATATTTCTTCTAGATGTGATGACAGCTGTACTTATAAGTTTTTTTCTGCTCCATTAGATATTTAATCTGATTTTTTAAACACCCAATAAACCGGGTTCGTCTATCTTTCTAATTTTCCCCCTTTTTTTCATTCGTGAGGGGGTTTTTTCATTCTCTTAAAGGGTTTTCTCACCACCCTGTTTCACAGAACCTTACAGTTTAAACCCTACAATTCCGGTGGGCCTGGATTTTCTACAGAAGTTCTACAGAAGTAATGCCTATCCTCTCTGTTCAGCTGATCCTAATACATGCCAAAATACGGGGGTTTTTAATTGTGCACAAGGCTACAGAGCTCGAAGGGTTAAAACTTGTCATTAACTTAAGTAGACAATCTTCTGTGCTAGAGCTAAGACTCGCCAAGTAGTGGCTGACCATGATTGGGTAGGCAGCTTGGAGCAATCAGATAAGAGAGAGCGCAGAGATTGATGGTTGGTAGCCAAGAGAAACTTGTGTACACTAGAAGTAGATAAAATCTTCTCTGTTTCCTTAACAAAGTTAATTCAAAACATCAATGTATTTGGTAACAGTCTTCATTAACCTTTCCCTATATATCTGATGTTCAGCTTAAAAATAAAAAACAGGCTTTACTGTATTGAAGAAAGGCTTTTCCTAATATATATTTTGTTAGTAAATTCTATTCCACGTGAAATAACAATTCTTGAGCATCATTAGTATAGATATCAGGTGTTTGTGATTGGATCTCCCTGATATTCCTACAATGAAGTGTGTTATCAATCTGCCTTAAAAATAGCTGGTGTCCAGATTCTGACATTGTCCAATCAATGGTGATAGAATCAGTATGTGCAGGGACACACCCCTTTGAAAACTGGAATAGTAACACCCATCTGACCGATCCAGTAATACATTTCTAGAAGTAACAATATAAGAACAGTACAACACAGAGTTATAAGAGAAGATCCTCCAGATTTATTATTATTAATAGGGAACACAAATGTAGACATGTTAGAAGATGTCATACATAGGTCCTCCAAAATATTATAATGAATTTTTTTTACAAATTTGAAACTTAGGGACCAGGGTAGGATGCTCTTCCTCAATACATTTTATTCTGAAAAAGGAAAACCATCTAATCTGATGCTAAGTAACAAAAACTCTTAGGGCCACATGTATGAAAACCTATAACCTATGGTAAAAAAGTGTGTTTTAGACCTAAACAGTTTTCATACATTGGGCCCTTAATATTTCTAGGCATTGTCTTATCATTTTTACCCATAATAATTGAAGAGTTTTCTCACTACGAGGATTAGCTTTCAAAATGAAGGGGCAGTTAAATGAAGACTTTTTCTAAATACATTGTTCAATAGATATTACTTTAGTTATGAGATAATACACATTTTATGTGCTGTGCATGCCCACAGTTTTCTATGGTTATCTGTTTGCCTCACCATAGCTCTGTTATCTGATTAGAGCAGAGAGGTTAGAGCAGGGAGTAATGTCACAGACTGAGCTCCAGAGAAAATTAATTATCTCTAACAAGATTACAGATAAGCCATTGTTTTCAGTCTTCACAGCATATGTACCTGGTACTTGCTTAAGAAATAACATATCCTTCACTTGTCAGTGTAATGGCTCAGCTACTTACAGAGACGCTAGGTATGCTAATCACTGCTATAGAACCACAGCCTGAGGAGACGGAGTGAGAGTAAACTGCTTGTGACTCCGTGAAACAGCCTTTAATGCTAACTAAAAAAATCTTTTTTATGCATATAGCCACACATTTTCAAAATTCTTGATATACAAATACACACAATGTCTATCTATATCCGTGAAATAAAGTCCTTCCCTGCTTCTCTTTCAAACCTTGAGGGCTTAATTTGTCTTATTCTGGGGGTTTATTGTTGTGAGATACAGAATATTTGCCATATTTGAAAATGACATTTCATTGCGGTCAGCTGGATGTATCCATATAACATTGTAGAGTAATTCCAAGAAGAATGCAATGTCAGCATTTACTGTAATGTACTTTGATGGCAAGGGAATGATTCTCCAGAAGATTTATGAGTATGTTTATTTTTCCGGAATCCAAAGGAGATTAAAGCAATAGTTATCTAGTTTCCGCAGTCCAATTTAGCTTATTTCCCACAGCTCCAGATCTCCAATTCAAAAGAAATGCCCTAAACCATCAAAAAGTTTCTTTTGATTAGAGTTTCTTCAAAAGGCGTCTAGCTGATCATGGCATATAAATCTTGAACCAGATGAAATGAGCTCCAACAAATGCACAAGACGTGTTGAGAGATTACAATCTTGAATTTTCTTGGGAAACATAACAGCTTGATAAATAATCTGCCTTGTTTTCCACGTATTGCAGCCAGGAGAATTGTAACATACATGGTTTTTAGCTGTGCATTTGTCATTTGTTTGTTTTAGAGGTGGATACGCGGATACTGTTAGCCCTGCTGGAATATACAGGTAAGAAGTGGGGCTGCTTTTGTGATTTCATTGATTATGGTAAATTCTAAATGAAGTCATTGCAGATAGACAATAAATATCATTACTTATCTTAATATTACTTATGTCAGACTTAGAGAAATTCTTCTTTTATTTTATATGGCTGTGAGCCGTCTTTATATATTTGATATATTCAGAGAACTTTCAAGGGGTAAAGGAATATGAAAATCTGAGAAGTAATCAGAAGGAATGATTCTCATGAGGAAATGGGTGGCATGTAGGTGGGAGGATGTAGTAACATGAGATTCTTAGAATTATGTTGAGATTAATAAATATATTCTGTTTTAATAAATAACCGTAATATAACACATATACATGTTGTAATGATTCTAAGGACAATACATATGTATTAAAAGAATGTAACTGTAAGGGCTGGGTAGTGGATCCGCCGGCCCCCGCAAGCGAATGGTTAGTTAAGCCACGCCAGGTAAACGGAATCTAAGTAGCCCCTGGTTAAGTCAACAAGCCCGCCGAACAAAGCGTGATGGACTTGCTGCGGCGTGAGCTACCCATGTCGTCCCCCCTGACGTGACTTGCTTGCATGGCAGCCAAGGTGCAGCGTGGTAACCGAATCGTAGTCCGAGAATCGTAGTCGTGGGCCGGCATAGGTCAGGACACAGTGCGGCAATGGTTTCGAGGTCGTGGCATGCAGGAAGTTCGGAGCATGCGGCATGAGGTTCGTAGTCGAGCAACGTAGCAAGAGGTCTGGTACACACGGGAAAGGCGGAGAATACACTTTGGGAGACGCTTTAGCTACAGGCACGAGGCAACATAGATCCAGCAAGGAGTGCTTGTGGGACGTACCCTTAAGTAGGGGAAGCGCCTGCCATTGCCAATTAAACGGGGCGGCTGGTGCCCTTAAATCCTCGAGAACTGCGCGCGCGAGCCTCTAGGGGCACAGGCACTCGCCGCCTTGGCCGTCAGAGGACGCCTCTGACGGCACAGGAGCGAGGTTTAGGTTGAGTCCTGCAGTTTGCAGACCCCCCCGGCAACTTCCCGCGGCGCACCCGACCCCGGTGGGCGCACCTCATTGGAGGAGGTTCACGTGCGCCCCCGCGGCCGCTGCGGCCGAGGAGCGGGAGGTGCCGTGAAAAGATACATTACTCCCCCCCCCCCTAGGTCACCCCCGCTTTTTAAGGCTGAAGGAACTTACGGATAAGGTCTGGATTCAGGATATTGGACTCTGTTCCCAGACCTCTCTTCGGGGCGAAGCCCCTCCAATCTACAAGAAATAATCGCTTACCCCTGACGATCTTCATGTCTAAGATGTCCTTCACTACAAAGACATCCGAGGATTCTAGCATACGGAGAATGAGCAAGCGTCCCCCTCTGGGAGAACCGGTTTCAGGACCAGAGCCTTCAGGAGGTAAACATGAAAAGGGCGTTAAGGGACCCGGAGAGATGGAGCAGACAGAGTTTATAGGACCCGGGTTCAGTTTTCGCAGAATCTGCAGGGTCCCAGAAAACGCGACCCAATTTAATAACTGGTATTTTGAGGCGTATGTACCTAGGAAGACCGAAAGAAACACCCTATACCCCTGGGAGGACCGTAGGGGAAAGGTCCTCTCATCTTGTCACTTGGGTCTTCATACTGGCCGAAGCCTGGAGTAGGCTTGCGGGTCTACTCGGCCAAATGTCCCTTGATAATCCTGAGAACTGATTGTCCACGGTCGGGGACCACCGGAGGAGGAAGCCAGGGGAGGGGAGGGGCTTGGAGACGGCCATAGACCACCCCGGAAAGGAAGAACGGCAGTAGATCGGATTCCCGATGAATATAAGAGAACTCTGTCCCAAGGTAGCAACTCGGACCAGTTGTCCTGACGACCCCTGACACGAAGTGTCCGTAGATACTCTCCCAAGATTGGTTTACCCACTCCCACCTGTCCATTTCGTCCTGGGGATTATATGCGGAAGAGAAAATCCAGCTAGATTTGCAACCGGAACCAAGAGCACGCCAGAATTTGGAGACAAACTGGACGCCTCGGTCGGCGATGATGAGGGAAGGTAAGCCATGGTAGACGAAAGATGTGAATGGAAAAGTATCCTTGCTGCCAATTGGGGAGCAAAGGTGAGACCAGGAAGCCGGCACAAAGTGGGACATTTAGAATATCGGTCAGTACAACCCCAGGAGACCGAGTTTCCCGACGAAGGAGGGAGGTCCGTGATAAAGTCCATGCATATGATTGTCCATGGAGATTCTGGAACTGTGCAGAGGACAAATAGACCAGCGGGCCTATGGCGAGAAACCTTGGTTTTGGGCACACTGTGTGCAGAAAGAACAAAGTCCATGACTCTTGGAGCAGGGTGGCCACCAGTAGTGACTTGAGATGATGCATAGGATTTTCGTACCCGGGATAGCCCGGGCCAGAAGAGAGCTAAGCCCCAACCGAGAAATCTCCTCCAGAGTGCGGGCGCACATAGGTTCTGCCTGAGGAACGCTACGAGATCCCGGAAGCCAACTTGGACCAGTCGTTAGGGCGATGAATGCTGAGGGCAGCATGTTCCTCACCGTAACGTCCAAAGAAAAGGGAGAGGGCCATACCCGCCTTGATAAATTTTCCTCGCGGCCGGATCGGAAGTGGATATAAAATCAAAACGATGAGAAAAAAGAGACCACCGGCCTGCGAGGATTTTAGGCTCGCTGAGGCCTACAGAGGTATTGCATATTTTTTTATGGTCTGTAAAGACGTCCCCCCCCCAAAAAAAAAATAAGGATTATGTCGCGCTCCATCCAATAGAAGTCGCCACTCCTCCAGGGCCAATTTTATGGCCAACACTCCGATCTCCAATGGCGTAATAACGTCTTGCCGAAGACAAAATTTTTGAAAAGAAAACGAATGTGGACGGTTTTGCTTTAGGGCCCTTCTGGGACAGGACCGCCCCTGCTCCTACGGAAGAGGCATCTACCTCCAGGCTGACAGGGTCTCTCAGGAACCTGAACGACCAAAATAGGTGCGGAGGAGAAGGCAGACATTAATTGGGAGACCACTTCCACGTCAGAATGGGACCCCAGCATCTAGGATTTGCGATCTTTCCTGTGAGAGCCACAATGGGAGCCACAACCGTAGAGAAGTGGGGAATGTAACCTACCGGTAGTATTAGCGAATCCAGAAAACGTTGAATCACCCGAACCGACCCAAAAGGGCGCGGCCACTGTGTTGGATCGCTGAGAGTTTCGCAGATCCATCTGATATGCCTCATCAAAGACTATGAACCCCAGGAAAGGAAGGCTGGCCTGGTGGAACCGACACTACTCCAGTTTGCATACAGTTTGGGGGTTGTCCTCAGTCGTCGCAGGACTTGCGTACTTGTCTCCGTGGCCTGTAAGTACAGGGGCAAAAATCAAAATATCGTCCATGTAACAATGATGCAGGTGTACAGCAGGTCCGGAACACGTCAAACGTCATTGAAAACTCTTGGAAAACGTCCCGGGGGTTGCATATCCCAAAAGGCATCACGAGATATTTCTAAATGCCGCTCGTTGTGTTAGAATGCCGTTTTTCCATTTGACTGCCCCCTCTCGAATCGGATGAGTAGTAGCCCCACGAGATTCCAACATTTAAACACTCTAGCCCCCCTTGAGATGGTGTCAAACCCCAGCTCCGAGAGCAGTGGGAGAGGTAGCGTTTTTATTACGGTGATCTTGTTTAGACCCCTAAATTACCAATGCACGGACGGAGAGAACCATCCTCTCTTCTGCACTAAGAAAAACCCGCTCCGGCTGGGGAGGAGGACTTACGATGAATCCTTTCTGCAGATTCCTCCAGAATGTAGGCGACTGGCCTAAGTCTCCGCACGGACAGTGGGTAGACCCTCCCCCGCGGAGGACTGGTTTATGGGAGGAGGTCAATAGGTGAAGTTCGTAAGGCCGATTTGGTGGCAGTGAATCGCCTCCTTCTCGAGAAATACCTCCCCAAAGTCCAGGATACTGTTCCATGGACCGGGACAGGCCAGGCAAAGGAACGTTTTTGACAAGCGGGAGCGGAGAAGTGGAAGGGGGTCACCGGTGCGCTTGTACCTCCAAGCAGCGGTTTCTTACCAGCATGTCCGTCCCACAACGCAGTACATTATCGCCCGTCATCCAATCGAGCGTAGGGGCGTGGCCCTTGCAGGCCCAGGAAGCCCCCAGAGGATAGCCATGGATCACCGTGACACGCACGTGGAACCTAATCTTCTCTTATGTAGGTGCACCCCACACGGAAATCACCGACCGGGTTCAGTACGGAATGGATCTGTGATGGATCTCCCCACTGACCGCAAGAGATAACAGATCGTATCTTTTCTCCAGCCACCACAGGTATGCTGTACCGGGTTACCAATGAGGCTAAGATTAGTTCCCTGCATATCCCGAGTCCAGAAGGCAGTAACTCCTGGAACGAAGGACCAGCATCAAAGTCACCTCTATCTGGATACAACAAACTAGGAGAGTCGAAACTGCACACCAAGGGCCCGCCTCTCCCACGGCACCTAGGAGAGATAGCATCTTTCCCCGGAACGCTGAGGACGAAGGGACAGTTTCAGCGGAATTGGACCGGGCTGCGCATGTAGAGACATAGCTTATCTGCCCAACGGCGTTCAGTCTTTGCTCCGTTAATGTGAACCCGGTCCATTGCATCAGTTCCACCTCTGAGTTTTGATGGGTGGAATAGAAGAATGTGGAACACAGGACAGCCAGGTGATCGCCGACGAGGACGAGGCAGAGTCTTTCTTCGGCGAAGCATCCTCCTGCCACTCCCCTCCGCGAACCTTACATCAATATACGATACTAGATTTATTAATTACGTTTAGGGAGGACGGAGGATCTCTTGCTGCCAAGCGTCTTTTACCCTGCTGGACAGAGACCCTTCCTTGAATGTACGCAGAGGCGGCATTGTTTCAATTCGAGCTCCGAACTAGGGTACGGAATTGAAACCGCATAGTCACAGAAGACTTCGCCCTGACGTAGCGTCAAGAGCGGTCTCGGCGGAGGAGTGCACGTGCCGCTCCTCGAAGACGGTGCGGAATTCCTGGAGGAAGTCTGTAGTTCCGCAAAACATCAAGGGTCCCTCCAGTCAAACCAGATGGGGGTTGCCCAAGCCGGGCCTTCCCCGTAAAGTAGAACTCACAACAAAGGCCACTTAGACCTCTCCAAGGGAAACTGAACCGCCATCAGCTCCACGTGCATATTGAGCCACTGATACGAAACCCCGGCAAGCTTGGGATCACCATGCAAAGCAGGATGATAGAGTGGAGCCGAAGTTTATGTCCCAACGGTGCAAAAGGAACTTGCGCAGAAGTAGACGGAGCCCACGGAATGGTGGCGAGACTGCTGTAGGGATGCAAGAAGCTGACGCATCCATGGCGGTGAGGCTGGGCCCACTGCTTAACCTTGTTGTGCGATTTGTTTGATGCGATTGTCTGGGCAACAATCGTCCGTGAGATCCGTGATGCCATGGCAGGGGCACCTTGGTGGCGGATCATGGCTGAACTAACTGTACAGGGCAGAGTTAGTGGATCCGCCGGACCACCAGCAAGCGATGTAAGTTAAGCCACGCCAGGGAATGGAATCTAAGTAAGCCCCCGGGATTTTCACCAGAGCCCGCCGCAAAGCGTGAATGTACTTTCTGCTGCGTGAGGCTACCAGGTCTCCCCCTGACGTGACTTGCTTGCGTGGCAGCCGAGTGATGGCAGCGTTGTACCTGAAACGAAAGTCCGAGAATCGAAGTCGTGGGGCAGGCAGAAGGTCATACAGGCGGCACTTGTATCAAGTCGTGGACAGGCAGGAAGGTCGGGGCAGGCGGCAGAGGTTCGGAGTCTAGTACGTAATCAAGAGGTCTGTTACACGGAAAAGGCGAAATAACACTTAGAGTAACGCTTATAAGCTAAGGCAACGAGGCAACATAGATCCAGCAAGGATGGTATTGTGGGACGATACCATAAGTAGGGAAGAGCCCTGCCATTAGCCAATTAAACGGGGCGCTGGCCCTTTAAACCTCGAGAACTCTCGCGCCAGCGCCTTAGGACACCGCACGGCGCAGGCCTTGGCCGGCAGAGGACGCGACGGCACAGGAGCGAGGTTAGGTGAGTCCCTTGTCAGTTGCAGACCCCCGGCTCGTCCCGCGCCAGCGCGGACACCCACCCGTGGTGCAACCCGTGAGGGGGTCACGGGTGCGCCCGCCAGCCCGCGGGCCGAGGAGCTGGAAGGTGCGTGACAGTAAATTATAACATACTTATATAAAAGAAACCTAACAAAGCTAATTACCATGGCAGCTTTTGAGTTTATCCTACAAAGCTGTAATAGGTCTCCTATAGAGGTGCATAGGGAAAAATTGTACTTCTTTATTCCATTGATTTTATATGAAGGCATGCTGAGGTTTTGTTTTTAACACAATTCAAAAAATAACAGTGGTCGGCGTCATCGGATCCCGAGTGTTCAGCGTTGCTCTATCTTTGAAGCATTACTTCCAGTTAAGAAAAGTTGTACATTACATGCAGAGTCCCTGCTGCTCCAGAATATAGACATACAGTATATGGTACATTGTGTGTAGTGTTGACTGAATATATCCCTGTTCAATTCAACACTAGCTCGACTGAACTTAAGTTCTAACAGTGCCCCTGGACCTGGAGGTGACACGGGAAATTATCCCTAAAAGGTTGCATTTTTAGCTATCCCTAAAAATCACTTAAAACCCTAACCCTAGCCACAACTTAGTTTTGGTATGGTAATTTTTACAGACAATTTTTTGCCGATTTACACCAAAATTTTATTTGGGCCAACCCAAATCAATTTGCTTGTATTTGACCCAAATCTAAAGCGCAACAACAATTGTGTGCAAGCTCACAGGTTCCTGTACACTGATGTTCCATATCTATGAGGTCATAAACCTTCATCTGTGTTGTCTTACACTTACATAGGCATGTTTAGTCTATTATAATTAATATGGTTATTTTAACATTATTGAAAGCAACAGAAATTGTGGATAATTAGAGATTTTTCCCCTATTTGTCTCTGCAGATAGTGAAGTACAGCTGAGGAGAGATATGGTGTTTTGTCAGAGTTTAGTGGCCACCATCTGTGCTTTTTCTGAACAGCTTATGGCTGCATTAAATCACATGTATGACAGTAACAGAGAATATGAGGTGGAGACACAAGAAGCCAGTAGAAGATGGTTGGAGCAGATTGCTAATGCTGGCGTACTCTTCCACTTCCAATCTCTTCTTTCACCAAACATGGTAATGGACTTTATTATTCCTGTATACTATTGATACCTGGGAGCTACTGTTGCTTTGAGGCCTCATTCATGTTGATGTTCCCCAGTTTGTGGTATCCATAGGAATACCGTGATAAATTTATCCCAACAGATACAGCTGCAGGCCCTATCTCGATCATAAAGTTCTATAGGGCAAACATAGTCTGAATTGGACAACAACCATCTTATTTACTGAAGTATATTGTTTCTCTATGTGCCCAATGCACAAAGAGTATACATGCGGTAAATAGGGCAAATGCAATTCATTTCAGACTATGCTTGCCTTATGGCATGCTAAAGCCTTGTCACAGCCCCACCATGGTATCAGTTGGGATAAATTTCTTACCATATACTTATGGATACTACAGACAGGGAACACAAACATCATGTGAATCGGGACTTAAAGGACTTGTCAAGGGATTACATATTGGTGGTATATCCAAAGCATAGGATCATGGAGTTCAAACTCCAGGAACCTTTGTAAATCAGCAGAATGAAGGTGTCCTGGCACTTCTCATATTGTGCCATCGATATTAGATTGATGGGTTCCAGCAAGTGGAAAGGCCACGTCCTCTTCATCGATTACAGAGGCGAAGTGGTTTATCTGTACAAGCAGCTGTGCCTGATACTGTAGCTCAGTCTTAAATGGAACAGACCTGCAGTACTACACACAGCCGCAATTGTATTTTTTGTTTTATGCTTATGTAAACAATGTAGATGGACCCCCACCAGTCAAATATCAAAGAGAACCTGAGATTCTTTTTTTTTTTTAGCAAATACTCATATTCCCTATTAAATAACAATTCTGGAGCATCTTCTCTTATAACTCTGTGTTGTTCTGTTCCTCTGACATACTAGAAATGTATTATTGAATTAGTCAGCTGGGTTGCCATTCCAACTTTCACTGGCTCTGACAGCACTGATTGGACAGGGACACACCCCAATTGGCATGACTCAGTTGACAAATTTAGTAATACATTTCTAGGACTGATAACAGAGGAACAGAGTTATAAGAGAAGAGGCTCGAAAGTTATTTCACAGGGATCACAAGCATTTACTAAAATAATCATGTCAGGTCATCTTTAATGACCATCAATATTTAAGCACCAAAAAATGCCTTTGGTCAATTGGAAAGTTTATATTGGAAAGGCCTGATATATAAGAACATACAGAGATACATCAACAGCATATATCCAATAGGTGCAGGCATTTCATTGGTATGTTTATATACAGCCAAGCACCAGCACATTCTGAGATTTAAAGGAGAAAAGTCCTTGATCATATTCCTTACCTTGGTATTTGACAATGGATTACTTTCAACATAGCTTTTTTTTGACAGGTGAAATGCCTCTGATGTGGTAAAGTGTTAGGCTCGGTCTACACAGCACTGGTTTTCTGTCGGATTTTCAGCAGATTCAGTATTTTGAATCTGCAAAAAATCCGACGGTACTCTGTGCTGCATCGACTGCAATAAAAAAATCTGATTTTTTCCGATTGTTTCAACATGTTGTATATCCCGCAGGATTCTGCCGGATTGCCGTTGGATTCCCTTACATTCATTTGTATGGGCAAATCCGAAAAACTGACCGCGGCTTTTGCGCAAAACCGTGCCAAAAACCACGGCCCTATTGTGGTCCAGCAATGTCATAATGCCATCGGATTTTGGACGGCATTTTGACATTAGCTGTGTAGACCTAGCCTTAGATGGATAAATCAGATGTTCTTTCTAATGTTTCAACAAACACTGTGTGAAAAATGAGATTGATAGAGTAAATCACTGCTGCACTTGATAAGCACATGCACCAATTGAAACCTAATTGGAGTAGTTATCTTTCATGTCATTGTTCTTGTATACCCTATTGTACAGCTGATGAAGGGACCAATCATGTAATATAATTCTTCTAATCTTCACTGTTTTATTATTTAGCTAGCTCATGTAGCTAGTGCTTTAAATCATATAATTCTTAAATACATTGCACCCCTGTTGTGTGAATGTATGCAGTCTTTTTTCATCCCCTGCGTCTGTTTTATTTCTCTACAGACAGATGAACAAGCCATGCTGGAGGACTCACTTGTTGCCCTGTTTGATCTGGAGAAGGTTATGTTTTACTTTAAAAAAGCAGAACATGGTCCACAAATTGCAAGTATGTATTATTATTATTATTATAAATCAGTAGTAGATGTAATAATATGAAACTTTGTAACTTATCTTGTCATGGAAAATGGCCTCTTTCTCATCTTCAGGCCGCAGATAATTCCCTTTTACCACTATAAAAGTGGTCTACCTGTTCCAGCAGTAACGCGCCTAGAATTACTGTAGTGAAGCTATAAATCTATAGCTTTGTACGGTTCTAGTGCAACCCGCCTCCAGCGTGCACCCCGAAATCAGGCGCATTGCAAAGTGACGCTTACGCTCTGTAATGCGCCTGATAATGGCGTTCAGGAGACTTTTCAGTAAAGCGAACAGAACTGCGCCTGATGTCTGGCTGAAAATATGTCAGACTTCTGGTGCAGCCCCATTTATACATTTCCCTCAAAGTCTCCTGAATAGTTCCACTAAGGCCTTGTTCACATGGCTTATTTTGACGTGGTTTTGGACGAGGTTTTCTGAGTGCTTGCTCGCCAAAAACGACATCCAAAACGCTTCCAAAACGCCACCAGTTAATTTCATTGATTCCTATGTAAAACCTCTTCAAAAAAAGAACAAAGTTCAAAACCAGCAGGCTTGTGCAATAAATAAAACTGCATTTATTACATACATACGTGCAGAGGGTACACTGAAAAACCAACGCGTTTCAGGCTATAATCAAAGTCCTTGTTCACAGTAATCGTATGTATGTAATAAATGCAGCTTTATTTTTTGCACAAGATCGCTAGTCTTGAACTTTGTTCTTTTTTTTAATAAGTATGGGCTCTTTGCCGAGAGTCATAGGATCGGGCGGAGGCAAAGTGCTAGCTCTTGCTGGAAGTTGTAAGGAACAGATGCGTTAATCATGGACTATTGGTGAGTCTCGGTTACTTTTCTCTTTGCTTCAAGAGTTATACATTGTATGTAAAACCTTGTTGTAGTTCACACACGATATCATGTCAATTCTTGAAGCATGTTTTCAGCACATTTTTCGCACATTTTCGGTGCGGTTTTCGGTGCAGTTAACGTCCTGGCTATTAATTTGTATGGGTGAAAACCTCATCCAAAACCTCCGAAAACCTCGTCCAAAGCCACTCAAAATAAGCCGTGTAAACGTACCCTAAATCATCTATAGACGAAGAAAGTGTACCAGCAGATTGTCAACAAAATATTTGTCCCATGCAATATAAGCAAGGGGATCACAGTAGAAAAAATAATAAATATATAAGTGATACACAAGGGTGATCACCAAATATATATATTATATCAAATAGAGGAGTTCAACTTCCCAAAAATATTAAGTACTAAATCTCCAAAGTTGTAAGAGAAGGATTAATGCAAAGACCATGACCACATTACACAAGCACAAGAGAAGCATCTGCTGACAAGAGAATGCACTCCACACAAGTTGCCATTTACAACAGCTTCATTACAGGTGTGAACTATTTGAGTAACCATCCTTTTTATAAATACTACATAGTTAGATATTGAGATTACGTTGTGAAAAGTATATAACCCTCTGGACATAGTGGCCCCCTGGACATAAAAGGCCTAGGGCTGGTTTTCAGGAAGAAAAGCAAAGACAGAGAGGCAGAGAACAAGTCATGTACTGCTGTAGGGTGGTCTGGCCCCAAAAATAAACATCACTGGTGGGTTCCAAACGTAAACATCACTGATGGGCCCCAAAAATAAATATCACTATTGGGCCACAAAATTAAACATCACTAATGGGCCCCAAAAATAAACATCACTGGTGGGCTCCAAACATAACCATCAGTAATGAGCCCCAAAAATAAATGTTACTGGTGGGCCCCAAAAATAAATATCACTGTTGGGTCCCCAAAATAAACATTACTGGTGAGCCCCAAAAATAAACATCACTTATTGGCCCCCAAAATAAATATCACTGTTGGGCCCCAAAAATAAACATTATTGGTGGGCTCCAAAAATAAGCGCCCAATGGTGGGTCCCAGGCACCCTAGTCTGACACTGACTAGCTGAACAAAAGACAGCCAATATTGTGCAGAACTTTAGAGCAAATAAAAGGCATAAAGATGTGACATGTAAAGGATATACAGCATGGCAAGGGACCGGGTAAAGATTATAGAATGGCATCTGATTTACTGTACAGGGCATCAGATTTCCCCATGCACCTATCATAACCAGTCTTGTAATATGACACAGACATTTGCACACAGGCTCCTCTGATAGGACTTACAATTGGCGCTGTCAGAATAGATGTAGCTGCTATTCTGACACAGGTCAGGTAAATGACAGGATTGCAAGACTCCTGAGGTACGGCAGGTCAGGGAGCTAGTGCTGTGCTTTTGTGTGGGAGACTAATAACATTTTTCTCTTGTATTCTCAGATGTCCCTATTACCTATCAGGCAGAAGGAAGCCGACAAGCTCTGAAAATTTACTTTTACATAGACAGTTATCATTTCGAGCATCTTCCACAAAGGCTGAAGAATGGTGGAGGATTTAAAATTCACCCCGTCCTATTTTCTCAAGGTGAATACTTTTTGCGTTACATTTTATTGCAAAAAATAAAATTGGGTTCTTCTGTGCTGAAAATTGGATAGTCATTTCATGAGACCCGCTGTATCCTTGTAGCAATGAATTAACAAAATGCATCTCTCAGATAGGACATGTTAATCCCATTATTTTTGATAAAGCATTTGCAGCGCTGACAGGTAATGTTTGAAGCCCACAGCCATGCAGAGCAAAGACAAAGCCCTAATGAGCAATCCCCCTTCTTCTCCAGCTCCTGCTTCAGTGCCACACGTCAATGCATGCTAATTTTCTGAGCCCATTAGAGACACAGTTGATATACACAGTCAAGTCAATCATTATGACCTCTCCCTACTTTCAACGTTGGCAGCATGTAGATTACATGTAGTGAGCTCTCCTGCTGGGTATATAAGATGTGTGATAGGCCGTCTGTATATATATCCCTCGGATTTGTCATGGGGTGACTTATCAGAGTTGCTAAAAGGGATGATTATTGGCTTTCGGGCCATAGGTGTATTTTTGAAACTGTGCAGTTTGTAAACTGTTCACATGCTGCTGTGGTGAAAATGTATCGTGAGTGGACAAGTGGTATCATTGAGTGGTACCAACAAGAGATGCGGAGTACCACACACCGCTGCTGTAAAAGGTAAACGTTGGCTATGAAAGTGCGCATGGGGGGACAACACTACAGTGGAGCAGCTCACTCACCACCAATATAAACCAGGGGGCTTCCCGACATGTATCTAACACAGTTTAGTTCACACCACTGCTTATGGGGCTCCATAGCAGACGGATGGTCTGCTCACGTCAACAGATACGTCCGATACGTCAGTATCAGAATTGAAACTGTCAATAGGAAGGGTTGGCTTCTCTGATCAGTCAGGTTTTCTTCTTCAACAAACAGATGATCATTGGCATGTCTGGTGTAGAAAAACCAGGGAACATAAGCAGGTGGTGGCAGTGTTATGGTATGTGGCATGTTTTCATGGCATTCTCTGGGCCCACTTATCCATGTTGAAGGCAGTATCATACAGTTTTGGGTAAATCCATCTTTGTAGATCACATACATATGCATGCTGATTGTGTTCCCTATGACGCAATGGATCTTTTAAGGTGACATGTCACACGGCTAGAAATAGGCAGTGCGATCTTACTGCGGGATTTTCACTAATGAAAATAGGAGGGAAATTATATAATGTGTTTTTCTAACCTCTATTGCAGCAGATAATCCTATGTAGAGTTACACTTAAAATCTAAAAATATGTATACAAATATAGGCTTTTTGGTTATATCACCTAATAGCTGGTGTATAGTATTTTGCACCCAAAAATGGACACAGTTGGCTATGTGTTACGTGCCCAGCCAATGGCAAAAGGACACTCATTTTGTGTCTGTGAAACCTTAGGCTACGTCTACACAGCATAGTGATATTGTGAATTTTTGGTGGATTCAGTATTTAGAATCCAGCGAAAAGCCGATGTTACACTGTGCTGCATATACAGCAATAAAAAATCTGTGCTGTAGTCTACACAGCATGGATTAAATACGATTGGTTTTAAAATCTGGCGGATTTTAAAACATGTTGGATATTATGCCCGGATTTGCCGACGGCAAATCTGAAAACCTTCTACGGTTTTAACGCAAATCTGTACCAAAAAACATTGTCCAGCCGTGGTCCGGCAATGTTAAAATGCCGTTAGATTTAACATTTACTGTGTAGACATAGTGTAAAGGGGTCTATAGCCCCATTAAGTAAATGTGTGAATATTTCTTGGTGCATATGCAATTATACACAGCAAATACACATATTACTTAGGGCCTGTGACATTTCCTGATATGTCTGTTCTAGTTAATACTACTGTTCCTCATGAAACAACAAATCTAGATCATTTTCACTTAGACCTCTATCTTGTGTGGTTCCCCTCTTAGGGTATGTTCACAAGGCTTATTTTGTGGTGCATTTAGCCGCTAAGTTTTCGGCTAACTGCGATGAATACGTGGTGAAATGCGCCCCATAATTATGTTAATCCATAGCTCTGATAGAGAACTATGGATTACGCCTCTTCTCCCCGCTCGTACAATACGATCGTATTGTACACGTGGGGAGATAAGTGACGTTAATTACTTGTGGCGAATACGCACCGTGAGTAATACAAGTCTATGGGGCTGCCGGCTCCCCTGAAACAAACAATGTACTGCGCCATAGTACATCATGTGAATATGCCCTTATTCCTTCTGAAAATTCATTATCAATCTGTCATTTGGGTGTTACCTATTGGGGGTGTGACCCTCCACAGTCTGTCAGCACTGATTGGATAACATAAGAGTCAGTGTGTGCTGGACACACCCTTTTGAAAACTGGAAAAATTTTTTGGGAGGAATGACATAGGAACAGCACTACAGAGAGTTATAGGAGAAGATGCTCCAGAATTGTATTTACTAAAACAGACATATAAAGAGATATCATAGTTCCTCTTTCAAAGCAGGTAATCCCTGTAAATTAAGGGCATCATGCATGAACGGGTCTGCTCCATTTTTTCAGTGTGCTTTGGGCTAAACAAACTGTCGTAGCCCTTTTCTTTAGATGTATGAACTGTCGTATGCCCAAACTTGCCACAATCTGCGCTAGACACGACACTTTCGAAAGTGCCAAAGATGCAGGGGCGTGTTGTGCAAGATTCATACAATGCGCCAAAAAATCATCAAAGTTTGATGCGGTACTGTCATAAAAATCCATTACAGTTTCAAATTGGCATGGCTGATAATAATTTTGGCATAGAATGAGACACAATTGCTGTGAGACGCTTTCACACATACTGACGGATCATAATGGAGCTCAGTTATAGTGGAGTGATTGGGGTTGAGCTGCAATACTACATTTAGCCTATGGATTGATGTGACTGTTTTTGGAAGAAAGCACCCATGTTGTTTTTATGCTGTACAATCCTTATAACTTCTATTGCTTTAGTATGAGCAGTACATAACACCGGAACATTTGTATCCATTTCATTTATAAATTGCCTTTAACTCACAGATCAACCCTAGATGTTGTCCTATATCTTACTCTCCCTGACTATTCTTGATCACACAGAGACTATAAAATCAGAATAGCATGAGGCTGTGTAATGTTCTAAGCTACAATGGAAAAAATGAGTGCAATATCTCTTCCCATTTCAGCTCTAGAGAGTATGGATGGCTATTATTACAAGGATAATGTTTCTATTGAAGAATTTCAAGCCCAGATTAACGCCGCTTCACTCGAGAAAGTTAAGCAGTACAATCAGAAACTGAGGTGAGTACTTCACTGACTTTCACTCATCTTCAGCCAATTAGATGGGCTGCTATTCTGACTCCTTAAGTTGATAATGAAAAATGTCTCAGCATTACTAGCCAGTGGTAAGTAAGAAGCCTCCTTGTAATTCAGCAGCTAGGCAACAGTAGACTTGTAAGAGTATAATAAAACAGATATAGTCCAGACTGCTCCATTCTGAACACCCATTCTCATTTGCAGTGATCTGGCTTTAGTCAATAATTGTTATGCTTAACCCTTTCTCCTATGTGTTCTATATAAAATATTTCATTTTTTTAAAATTTCTAATCTTTGATGTAAAAGAAGCAATATAAAACAATCACTAGTGATGTTGCTGATGTTCTAAATGATGCAAAGAATGGGAAAAAATTGTCAATTTAAAAATTAACCATTATTAAACCTGCAATAAAAGCTATATCACAAAGCCAAGAATTATATTTAAAGGGGTTGTCTCACTATAAGGATTGCCTTTTATGTTAAAGATCTTGCAAAAACAAATCACTTTGTAATATGTGTCCATTAACAGTGTCCTACCTATTCTGAGATATCCCCTCTTGTACGGGCTGCATCAGCTCCTGTGGTCGCTATAGCTACAGACCTGTTTGATCTCTCCTGATAGGCTGCCAGCACTGGTTGCTATAGCTACAGACCTGGCTTCTACTGCAGCCAAGTAGAAGCCAGTAAACATGCCCCTGAATTCAAAGTAAAACCAAGAAAACAGGACTGTGGTAACATGAATCAATGTAGTGAGACAATCCCTAAAAACTATGGGATAGACTATGCTGATCTGTCAAGTAAAGTTATATCGAATGGACACACAAAAGGTTAAATATGCCACAGTATAGCTATGTTTAGAGGTAGAATGTAACCAACCCCGTTATACTCTAGTCTCAGGACCCTACCTAAAATGTAGGGTGATTGCTGTGATAAGGCGACACTACTCAAGAACTTAGGGCGACATGTATGAAGGACGGCGCGTCAAAGTGAATAGTCTCATTTTCAGTGTATAATGCGCCTGATGTATGAAAGGGTTTTTTGTGCGTTCATAAATGGTGTGTAAATTTCGACGCGCCACACTTATGTGTTTGGCGCATTATGGAACTTAGTATGCATAAAGGCTATAGGTTGAAAATAAGAGAAGTCATTAGAATAGTATGTCAGTGAATAGAAACTGTGGTACTGATCCTGCTTGGAGGACCACAGTTCCCAGCAAGACCGGTGGTGTGCTGGCTATTGCTGTATGTAGAATAAAGGTTGATAGCAGCAAAAATACATTTCAAATTTAATGTAGTCAAAATTTAAATTTTAAAAATCTGACCAACATCAGTGGGTTATTTAATGTCAAATTAGTTTTAGATCCTTTTAATTTTAAATACATTTTATAGGAGATATTTCTGTATTTTTGGGATATTATATATTTTATATTCATTTTATATGATAACATTTTTATTAAATTTAAATAATTTAATTTTTTATAGTTTGATAATAATCAGAAGTACTTTTAATTATTGTACTGGTGGAAGTTGAGACGTTTTGGACATTTTTGTACCTTACAGCAAATCTAGCTTCACTGCGACTCCTCAGGCTCAGGCAGACCTATTTAAATGTGGTCTGCCTGTCGGAGCAGTAAAGCGCCTAGTTTTGCCGAACTACATTCATATATGTGTTTTATCTTACGAATGTGGTGTGAACACGCCCCAGGAATGCCCCCTTATGTTAGTCGTTAGAAAGTGTCAAGTCTTACAAACAATGCACCTAAGGGCTTGTTCAAAGGGAGTTTACACTCCGTGTTACAAGCGCTTTAGGGATCCATCTTGGGGTCTGCTCTGTCGGTTCCCAAGACGGATCTAACAATTAGCAGTGAGATTCTCACTGCTCGCTGCGCTGAACATGGAGCGCCGTTCACATGAGAGATCGCCGCTGCGTGTTTCAATAGCTCAGCTCCGTCTTGAAAAGAATTGACATGCAATTCTTTTCAAGACAGAGCTGAGCTGCGCTATTGAAACACGGAGCTGCGTTCTCTCATGTGAACGGCGCTCCATGTTCAGCGCAGCGAGCAGTGAGAATCTCACTGCTAATTGTTAGATCCGTCTTGGGAACTGACAGAGCAGACCCCAAGATGGATCCCTAAGCGCTTGTAACACGGAGTGGAAACTCTGTGTGAACAAGCCCTAACACACACGTTCGGTGCATTAGACATCATAGCTAGCTCAGTTAGGTGCATTGCATGCCAGAAAAAGGGTATAAAACCCTCTCATACATGTCGCCCTTATTCTATTACATCCCTAGATAACCCCTACACTTACGACACATCTCTTCACAGGCATATACTAAAGTTCCTCAGGGGAAAATTCTTTGTGTACAGGATTAGACTAGTAAATACGTCGCGCGGTAAGGGGGGAAACATTGCCTCCCTATCTCTTCTCCATGGTATTAGTTTAGAAAGAAGCAAGGTCTCTTTACAACCAGAATTAAAAATGTTGTCCAAGATTAGAAAAACATGGCTGCAAAAACAGACACATCCTGTGACAGAGGTGGTGCTCTTTTCCAAAGAAAGCAACTATGCTTTTCTAATCCTGGGAAACTCCTTGAAGTGGTAGATGGCCTTTAGATAGGTCAGTCACAGTCACCCACTGATCAACAGAAAACGAGCAATGTACATACATGTGAAGTTGTGTCTTGTACTTAGGTTAGGACCATTTATGTAACCAGGGCTAAGCTATAGTACCAGACATCACAGCATGGAGGCAACTTAGATTACATGGTAAAGTGCTGTCCCTTCAGTCCGACAACCAGTGAGGGGCCAGGGGTAGGATGACCATGTACAAATTGAAGATGAATTGAAGATAAATATGAATTGATCATTGTTAATTGAAGTGAGTAGAATATTAAGACTTCTATTAACATTCTTGTAAATGTGTCATATAGATTAACTGAAACACCACAGGCAATACTACCATACATTACACACGCAATCTGTACTTACAGTAACACTGTGCTAATCTGCCTCGCCGTAGTCTTATGCAACCCTTTTAACATGTACTATAGAGATGGGAAAGATAATATTGTTAAAGGAGACATATTCAAGATCTCCAGGAAGGATTAAAGGGGTACTATGATCTTGCTGCTATATTAGAACCTGCTCTTCCACATCTGCTTCAGACTCCCACTTTCTGTGCAGGCTGGGGGTGACTGACATTGAGAAACATTTTTGATGGAGGGGTCGTGAAAAACAATGATACTATCTAAGCAGGATTTCTGGTTATTAATGCAAACTAACAGAGCTGTCTTTTTAATGCGAGAAAGCTTCTAGTGAGAGAGGAGCTTTGTAGAGTATCTGTGTATTTACATACAAAGATAACAGTGTCACTGCAGGCCGTACAGTTGAGCAGAAAGCTACTGAGCACTTCCAGTAACTAGAAGTTGTTTAAGCTTCTCTCAGTAAGCTCCTGTCCTGCAGGCAACACATAGCAGATAGTAACTTTGGCAGAAAGGCCACTGCTAGAGCAGAGAGTGGTGGTCGGCAGCCTAGGAAGCCACCTATAAACAAGCAGGAGATAAAAATTACTCTCTTTGAAATAAAAAAAAATCAGAACAGCTGTGTATTTGGTAATAATTTAGTAATAATTAAAGCTTATGAGGTGGGAATACCCCTTTAATTGAAATTAGCAAATTAAATGCCAGTCTTAATGAAGTTTCCCCTAGGTGCCCTACTGTACAGCACCTTAAACCTTAAACTTAGATGTATATCAAATAACAGGTGCATGTAAAGAGATTGTCTAAGATAAGAAAATAATACCTGCTTTTGTCCAAAAATAGTGCCACATTTGTCCATAGGCTGGGATTTGTAATGTGGATAAGCTGCAGTACCAGTCACAGCCAGGGACAAAAGTGGCACTGTTACTTAAAAAGCATGAAAACTTTTTTCTAATCTTAAACAACACTTTTAATGCTTTATTACTTTCAACTATTTTAAATGTTTTCAATTATTCTTTAGCATTGGAGACTATTTCATATACAGTAATTGGCACTAGCGACTTCACTTCAAAATTCTGGTTTTGAAGGTTCCCAGTGGGCTACAAGCTCCTAGAATAGGTTGTGGATATGCTTCCGGTGAAGACTAAACATTAATGATTAATGAGAGCTGAACATAGTGAGAATGTTCCTAATGTAACGCATAAGGCTACCAGAGGAGAGCTGCCCCCCAGGGGCTCTGAACATGACGCTGGCTTCTTGAGTCTCAAATGGGCCCCACGAGAACCTCTAAATACATGTCAAGGATGTTGCTCTTCTGATTAGCTAAACATTCCTGAGACAAATGAGCGTCTTCAGAGTTTGTGAGAAACAATAAAAATGATTATTTTAAATTAAAAGCCAAAGTGGAAGAAATCTTTACAATTAATTTACTTATTACTCTGGAAAGTAATCTGCTTAATGCACTCAGAATGAAATTATACAATCCATGGATTCACTTTGTCTTGATAAAATGCCAGTGAGAGCAGCAAATAGATGAGTGACATCTATGTATTTATACACAGCACAGAGTATTTTATGACATGTAGTCTAGTCGAGAATATATCAAAGATCTGTCCTGGGTGAGATTTATAGCGGTGATTAGAGATTATTCCTGGTCTCTGTATTAAATCCACATATGCACCATTATTCATGAATGAGCTTGCTTAGGAAATATTGTTGGTATCACAAAGCATTCACGTTGTAGTGCTTCTAGTTATGCTTATGTTTGAGGTTTGTGGGTACACAATTTAGCATTATATTTGAACTCTTACAAAATGATTTCTAAAATGTACCAACACATTCTACAAACTGGTGCCATTTTAGGAGAGGATAAGCCAATAGCACACAACATTTTCTGGTCCAAAAGCCACATTGTCATATTGTACCTCTCCCTTAGTACTCCAGAAAGAGGAAATGAGGCGCCTATTTTCATTGTTGTGTTTGGGGGTTCCAGAAGTGGCTATTTCACAATTATAACTAGAGAGAACACAGAAATATAGCCTCATCTCTTTCTCATCTAGTCCTCTCTGAGGTCTCGACCCTATCAGATATTTTTATGGTAGGTCTTATGATTCTGCCATGATTTGTCAGAAATAAATACTCCTTTGTGAAAAAAATCCAGAGATAATATAAAAACAGCTTTCACTGGATTGCTCACTTAGGCGGCTTACAATAGCTTATAAAACCTTATAGTTCCAGCCATACAATACCCATTATAACATTGCCAGCCATACAGTGCCCAACATAACAGTGCCATCAATGAATGCAGCTGTCAAAAGATAAATATTTCTTTTTGAAGTATGAGAACACAAACAAAGTATGTTTGTGTCCTGATTACTGGGAGCCGCATGTTGTGCACTCCTGGGATAACTGATTTCTGTGACTTAAGGGTGCTTTCAAACGGTGCGTTTTTGATGCGTTTTTTGGATGCTATACATTGTTGCACAAAACACGCATCCAAAAAAAGCATCAAAAACGCACCAAAACCGCACCGTGTAAAAGCACCCTAAAGGATTTCTTCATAGACACCGTTGAGGACATTGCATAAGAAAGTTAGACAGTTTGTTCAGTAGTCGTTACTCATAAGTGCTCCAACCAGGGTAGTAGGCATAGCAACTGCTATGGGGCCCATGTTGAGACAGAGTTGGGATTCGGTTTGGGATCAATGGGCAAGATGGAAGAAGATAGTTAAAGGGGCAGTGAATTCTAATGAATGAAAAGAGTTGAGAAAAATACACAGGTAGCATACCTGGATCAAGGTAACCTTCCACTTATAATATTCTAAACTTACCTCATTATAGTGTAGTGTAAGTTTTCCTTCAAGGCTTCATAGTTTTTGCTAGGTCTGTGACTCAATGGTTTCCTTGACCCCATCTTCTATAAACCTGTACAAAATAATGCCTTTGCTTGGACAAAAAATAAATTCTATGATTTAAAGAGGAAGTAAAGGCTAAACTAAATATATGTGTGTTCTGTAGTTAGACTGTAAAAATATACTCCTGCTAAGCCTGGGATGATAGAAAAAAAAATGATCCTGCTCATTCCTTTGTTGTGCCACATTAGTTAATAGTAACCAAGTGATGTGCCATCGATGAACTCTGCATACCTTAGTCAGTAATGTTAGTCAGGTTATTTGGGGTTCTCATCTGCATCATCCTGTAAAGAGTCTTGTGCTCAATGACACACAGGAACAGAAGCGAACAGAGACAGTGAGGGTGGGGTGTGTCCACAAAAGAATGGTATATGGGCACTGTGCTGTTAAATAGCCATTATCCATCAGTAATAGCCATGATATTGCACCAACCACTTACTATGCAGGCAAGTAATTTAATTTAATATAGCAGCTATTAGCTAATCTGTAAGTGTCCAGAGCTAAATGTGAAGCCTGTGGGTAGGGCCACGCCCCCTTAGTTGTGATTGGCTGCCTGATATTTAGTTCAGCCCTGGTCAGGACATGCCCCCCGTCAGGACACTCCCCATGTGCTGTGATTTGCTACCTGCAGTATTTGTGCTCACTCACTTCTCAGCTGTGTAAAAATTAAACTGGTTCCCCCAGCTTTCTGTGCTGGCTGTGTTTGTGTAATAAAGGCTGCCTGAGCTTCTACTCCTTTCATAGTGATAGCTCTATTTGAAGGATCTGGGCAATTACTGAGTCTCTAGGTGTTAGATTCACTCCTTCCAACCATATAACACAGCCTTATGCTCCCCTCTACCTCCTGCCTGATAACAGAGGGGGGTGCAGAGTGCATTTCTCACATTTGTTTCATTATTTCTGGCTGTATGTTCAACTGTTTACACCAATGCAGGTGTTCTGGTAACAAGGAACTGACGCAGGGAGGTTACAGTTCTGCAGGCATGAGAACTGACCACGCAAGAGATCTGCAGAGCTGTGATATCCTCTCCCTTCCACTGCTCACACAGAATGAAGAGGACTGGGGAGGGAGCAGGGACAGGGAGGGAGTGTGATGATGTCACGAGTCTTCAATGAGGGAAGACTCGCCTACTGGGAGAAAAGACTCACCCCTGAATTTGAAGCTGTAAGACAGCAAGAAACAACTCATGTCTGTGAAAGCCTGTGATGAGAAAACCCCTTTAAGTCACTTTGCAAAATCGCTTCACAGATCAGCTCATACCTCACTACATACAGACTTCAGAGAACAGAGAGGTGGACACACTTGGGCAGTTCTTCTCCATTTATGCCTATTCTAAATATACCAGAGCATACTCGCTCGACTATGTTTGGAACTCCCATAGAAATGAACTGTGAGAATTACGCAACCATGAGCTATGAACCGATCTCAGAAGGGATTTTACAAAGTAGCAAAATCGCTTTAATTGAACGTTAAAAATAGTGTGACAAAGTTAAAGTAGAAAAATAGATACCAACACTATTGACAGTCATCATTATGCGTTCACTGTATTCTCTGATAGCTCCTGTTTTGCACACAGCACACTTATGTCATTTGAGTTAGTAGGAAGGCCTATTCCTTAACAAACTATCCCATCCTTAAACATGGCATCATTGCCTCACAACTGATTTGCCTTACCAAATTTCTTCTGAAAGCAACAAATGCATACAACCTATGTAGTATTATGTACAGTAGATACATTGAATATAATAGCAAGAACTGAGCAAAGGTACAGACTAAGGCCCTTATATGTATTTGTAGCTGCTTTAAGGTATTTTGTATTGTTATACAATTCTCAAAACAATTTGAGGACCTGGTTCCTAGTCATGAGGCAGTATTGGCATGAAGCCAGCATTTCCATTAGGAATTTCTTGTAAAATTTGATTACCAGTAGCATAAACTCCCTTTAGTGAAGTGCCCAGAAATGCATTATCTGTCCATGGTGTGTCATGTTATAAAATATCTGGAATAACTTTTTGGTTTCGGTATAAAATTGCATTTTAGAATAATTTTGTTTGCTGCAATATTTTTCTTAATGCATATTACTATATGGATGTCAGTGCTGATCTAATCTGGATACCTGTACTGTAGTTGAGAACTGTAAGTTTTACTTGAAGGGGTTTTGACATTACAGACATTGGTGGCATATTGATAGGATATGCCATTTTTGTCAGGTACAGATGAAGGGGCCCACCTATGGGACCAGTATCTATCTCTAAAATGGGCCCTTGAAACTCACTGTTCTGAATGGAGAAGTAGTTGCACTTGCTTGTTTACTCAACATTCATTTCAATGGGAATTCCAGATCAAATGCAGATCAAGCTCATTCTAGATTTTCATGGCCCAGAGCTAAAAAAAAAACTATGGAACACCTGTGGGCCCAAAATGCACAGTACACCATTGATCCATGCGGGGTGACTTCTGGAAAGTTTAACCTGTTCTGCTACTTTTGGGGGGTTTGTAAATGCGACATGGCACCCACCAAAATTCAAATTCCAAAAGCCATATAGCACTCCCTCACTTGTACGCCCAAATAGTAGTTTACACCCACATATAGGGTATTGCTAAACTTGGAAGAAATTGTGTAGCAAATGTTTGACGTGCAGCAGTGATATTTTCCAGGGATCCCTGGAAAACATATTGGAAAATGAAACATTTTCAGCTTAAATTGCAGATTGTTGAAAAACAATAACATTTTTCATTTTCACAGCCTAACGCCAAAACAATTTGTGAAAAACCTGTGTTGTCAATACACTCACTATACCCCTGGATATATTCCTTAAGGGGACTAGTTTCTAATATGGAGTCTTTTTAGGCATGTTTATTACGTTTTAGCATCTTAGGGTGTTCGCAAACCTGTAATGGTGACTAAAGAACATTGTAATGAAATTGAGACCCCAAAGTCTAGTAAGTGCTCCTCCTACTCTGAGGCTTTTGGCTGAGTCAAATAGTGCACTAGAGCCATATGTAGGATATCTCTAGAAACGGTAGAATTGGGGGAGTTGATGTCGAGTTGCAATTCCCTGGTTTGATCTACCGTGTAATAGTGAATAATGGATAAAATGTAAAAATCGGAAAAAAAAGTGACATTTTGAAATTTCAACTCCACTTTGTTTTAATTTCTGTGAGACACATAATGGGGTAATAAACTTCCTAAATGCTGTTTTGTATACCTTATGGATGTAGTTACCTAGATGGAGTAATTTATGGGGTTATCTAACATACAGGCCCCTCAATGCCACGTCAGAACTGCATTGGTCTCTAAAAAAAATCTATGTTGAAAATTTTCTTGAAAATGTGAAAAAAATACTATTAAATTTCTAAGCTCCTTAATTTAGTAAAAAAATAAAAAGACATTTAAAAAATGATTCCATCCTACAGTAGACATATGGATAATGCTAGTTGTAAACTATTTTGTATGGAATAACTGTCTTACACACAGAGATTTTTGAACTTTGAAAATGGCAACATTTTCAAAACCTTTGTAACGGACTTGGTAGTGGATCCACAGGACCACCGCAGGCGATGATAGCTAAGCCACGCCAGGAACAGGAAATCTAAGTAGCCCCCGGGTTTTCACCAGAGCCCGCCGCCAAAGCGGGTGAGACATGCTGCGGATTGAGGCTACCAGGTCGTCCCCCTGACGTTGACTTGCACGTGCGGCGGCCAGCCGAGGTGCAGCCGAAGGTACAAAAACGTTTAATCCAAGAATCGTGAGTGGTGCGGCAGGCAGTAGTGGTCAGGGCAGGCTGGCAATGGTTCTGTGGTCGAGGACAGGCGATAAGGTCAGGGCAGGCGGCATGAGGTTTCGGAGTCGAGAAAGAACCGTTGCAAGTCTGGTACACGCAAGGCTAATAGACTAAAAGGAACGCTTTCTCAAAGGCAACGTGGCAACAAAGAATCAAGCGGGTGGACAAGTGACGTGGACTAAACTTAACTAGAGGACAGCGCCCGGTAATTAGCCAATTACCGGCGCACTGATCCCTTTAAATTTACATGAACGAGCGCGGCGCGCGAGCTAGGGGGGCGCGCAGCGCACTACGGCCAGCAGGGGACGCGGACTGCGAACGGGAGCGCGGTTCGGTGAGGAGTCGGGACGGATGCAGCCCACGGGCAGGAACGTGGGACCCGCGGCGGCACCCGTCCCCGCACGGGACCTTGCACGCCTGCGGGGGACACGGGTGCGACCGCGGTCCGTTGGATACGGACCGCGGCGCAACCCGTTACAGTACCCCCCCCTTAGACCTCCCTCCTTTTTAGGACGCAGAAACCTTGAGGAGGAGTGGTCGGTTACGATTCAGGATGTTGCATTCTAGGCTACCAGGATCCTCTCCGCGGGGCGAATCCATTCCTATCTACGAGGAAAGAAGCGGCTTCCCTTGACCGTTTCATGCTCCAAGATGTCCCTTTACCTCTAAAGTTGTCGGCGGACTTCGCTCCAGGGGAAGGAGTTACATTCCTGAGAGAGAAATGGTTCAGAACCAGCGGCTTAAGGAGGGAGACATGGAATGCGTTTTGGATCCGGAGAGATGGAGGCAGGGATGAGCTTGTACGTCACCGGGTTCAACTGCCGAAGAACCTTGATGAAGGGTCCGAGGAAACGAGGGCCCAAATTTGAGGATAGGAACCACTCAGGCGCCACGTCCTTGAGGGGAGAGCCAAAAAACTTTGTCCCGCTGGGGGAGGAATGTTGGGGCGGGTCTTCTCCTCTTATCATGCCTGAGTCTTCATACGGGCAGAGGCCGAAGTTTTGGGAACGTCGCGTCTACTGCCAGATGGCCTTGATATCCCGAACTTGGTCGTTGACAGCGGGCACCTTAACGAATTAGTGGGCCAGGGGGCGGGGGGGGGGGGGGGGTGCGGATGGCGGCCATAGACTACGAAGAATGGAGAGACGCCGGCTGCCTCCGAAACGCTGATGGTTTGTTCGAGAATTCGGCCACAGGGAAGTAGCTCGGCCCAGTTGTCCTGACGTCCAGATACAAAGTGACGTTAGGTATTCCACCAGAATCTTGGTTCACCCGCTCCACGTTGCCCATAGGATTGAGGCGATTTGATTATGCTGACGAAAAAGTCCAGTTTGACTTGCAGACGGGAGATAGTGCACGCCAAAATCGGGAAACAAATTGGACCACCGCGGTCGGAAGATCATGTCGAGAAGGTAACACAATGTAGTCGGGGAAAATCATGTCGAAGAATGATTGGTCTAATTGTGGAGCAGCGGCAGGCCCGGGAGAGGTACGAGTGGACTCTTTGGAGAAACAGGTCCGGTATACCACCCAGATGACCGAATTCCAGAGGAGGCCAGGAAGATCAGTGATGAAAATCCCATGGCTGATGTGACGTCCATGGGAATCTCAGGCACGGGCAGTGGATGCAGCGAAGACAGGCCGGCCTCTGGCCGTGGCACCGGTGACACTGGTTACCGAGCTCAGTGATACAGGCGAAGCGTTTGAAGTCCTTGACATCCTGTGCCAGGGTAGGCACCAGTGAGGGCCGTGAGATCAAAGCGTTGGACTTCCGTGCAGCCGGTATGGACCAGCCAAGAAGTGCTTATTGGACCTTTACACTTCCCTTCTTAATGTGTGCGGGCGGACAACGAAGGTATATCGGTTTCCTTGACTGTAGGACGTTATGGAGATCTGCGGGAGCACGTGAACAACCGTGTCGGGAGAAATTATGTGTTGTGACATCAGGTTCTTCACCGGCCACGTCGAGGCACGGGAGAGGGCGTCGGCCTTGATTGTTTTTCTCAGCAGGGTCGGAAATGTATGTGAAAGTCGAAGCGTGAGAGAAAAAGAGAGACCATCGGGCTTGGCGAGGATTTAATACGCTGGCGCCAGTTGTAGAACAGTTTAAATTCTTATGGTCCGTAAAAATGTCGATAGGATGGGAGCCCCTCCAGCAGATGTCGCCAACTCCTCCAGGCTAACTTGATGGCCAAGAGTTCCCGGTCCCCAATGGCATTAGTTCCGCTCCGGCGGCGAAATGGTCTTAGAGAAGAAACCAATGTGAGAATCTTGCCCTTGGGGCCTTTTTCTGTGTGAGGACTGCCCCTGCCCCCAACAGATGAAGCCATCCACCTACAAGGAATAACAGGCTTCTCGGAATAGGCCGGACCAGAACAGGTGCAGTGTAGAAGGCGGTTTTCAGCCAACAAACGCCTTCTCAGCCTCAGGAGACCAGCAGTCTCGCGTTCGCGTTCTTCCTAGTGCAGGGGCACGATAGGAGCCACCAAGGTGGAGATAGTGGGGAATAATTGGGCGGGTTAATTCGCGGAAGCCCAGGAAGCGGCTGGATGGCCCGTAGAAGACCGACAGGACGAGGCCATTGCAGTACCGCAGAGTGTTTAGCTGGGTCATCTTCAGGCCCTTGCTGAGACGATTATTACCCGAGGAAGGGTAGGCTGGTCTGATGGATGCACATTTCCCAGCTTGGCGTACAGACGAATTGCTGCGTAAGACGTCGCAGAACCTGGCGCACGTGGGTTCGGTGGAGTCCTGAAGATCGGGGAGGAAAATTAGGATGTCATCCAAGTACACTACAAACACAGGTGTATCAGGGAGATCCCGGGAAGAATCGTTCACAAATTCTTGAAACACTGCTGTGCGGCTAGCGTTGCAGAGCCCAAAGGGCATTAGAGTTATTCAAAATGTCCATTCCCGGGTATTAAACGCCGTCTTCCACTGTCCCCCTCCGAATTCTGATGAGGGTTTGTAGGCGGCCTCGCAGGTCCAATTGGAAAAACAACTTTTGCCCCCTTGAGGCGCGTCAGTTAAGTCAAAAAAGTTCTTCGATCAGCGGGAGTGGATAGCGGGTTGTTTACGGTTGACTTTTATTGAGTCCTCGGTAGTCAATACACGGACGGAGGGAACCATCCTTCTTCTGTACGAAGAAAAACCCGGAGAAAAACCGGCTCGGCTGGGGATGGAGGACTTACGGAGAAACCCTTTCTGAAGTTCTCTTGTTTTGTAGGCGACCATGGCCTGAGTCTACGGTTCTGAAAGGGGTAGGACCCTTCACCGGGGCGGACTGGGTCCTGGACGAAGGTCAATGGGGCAGTCGTTAAGGCCGATGTCTAGGGGCAGCGTATTCGGCCTCCTTCTGGAGAATACGTCACCTTAAGTCCTGGGTACTCAGCATGGAAGACAATGCAGGAGCTCGGTGCTAGCGGGTGCGGAGAAGTGGTAGGCAACGGGCGTGGTACCTCCAAGACAGAGGTTCTGGCATTCTGGTCCCCCAACGCAGGGACCTCACCAGTCTTCCAATCCAGCGTAGGGGTCGTGACGTTTGAGCCAGGCGAAGCCCAAGAGGATCGCATCCGAGGAAGCACGGGGAGCAGGAAGTGGTAACTGATTCTCTCTTTGTAGAGACCTACCCGGAGAGTCACTGGCTCCGAGGTTATTATACTTGGATGGGATCATAGTGAGGAGCTCACCCACTAACGAGGAAATCAGCAAAGGTTTCTCAGGCTGAAACTACAGGCACGCCAAGGGGGAGAAGGTACGGGGATACCAGTGAGGCATGGATAAAGTTCCGGGCAGGACCTCCGTGTCCAGGAATGGCAGATACTCCGGAACGAAAGAACCAGCGTTCAGTCTTCACCTCCACTGGATCATCAAACGTGGAGAGGGGAGGAACTGCACCTATAGAGCCGCCTCTCCACGGCACCTAGGTGAGAGCATTTCCCGGAGGTCGCTGAGGATGAAGCAGCACTCTTTCTTGGCGAAGCTCCCTCTTTGCACTTTCAGTGAACCTGATATCGATGCAGGAGTGGCAAGGAGAATTAGTTCGTTCTGGGAGGTCGGGAGGTCTCTTGCTGCAAAGCGTCTTTTACCCTGCAGGACAGACACTTTTTGAAGGTGGCCGAGAGGGCAGCATGATTTCCTGCGAAGTTCCGAAGCCAGGTACGGGAATTGAACCGCTTAGTCACCCACGGAGGACCTCGCCTGACGAAGGCCCCCAGAGGCAGATATCAGCAGAGGAAGCACGTGCCTGGCTCCTCAAAATCGGTGAGGAATTCCTGGAGGAAGATCTGTAGGTCCGCCAGTCATCAGGGTCGTTCTGTCCCTGAGGGGGGTTGCCCAAGCAAAGGGCCTTCCCGGAAAGTAGGCTCACCTCGAGGACACTTTAGACCTCTACGAAGGAAACTGGTCCGCCATTCAGCTCCACGTTTGCCAATAGAGCACTGCGTAATGAAACCCCGGCAGAGCTGGGGGTCCCCGGCAAAGCTGGAGGGTAGAGGGAGCCGAAGCTTGGGTCCCACGGTGGCCAAAGGAACTGCAGATGTAGATGGAGCCACAGACGGAGGCGGCTGCGAGGGATGTGCTTGCAAGTGCTGAAGCATCCAAATGGAAGAGTTGCTGGGCCATGCTGACCTTGTTGTGCGTTTTGTTGCGGTTTGCTGGGCAAAACAACCGTCGTAATATCTGAGGATGCTTGGCAGGGGCACCTTGGCGGGGGATCATGGACTGGATCTTACTGTACACGGACTTGGTAGTGGATCCACAGGACCTCCGCAGGCGTTGATTGCTTAAGACTACGCAAGGGAACGGAATTCTAAGTAGCCCCAGGTTTTCACCAGAGCCCGCCGCAAAGCGGGGAAGGACTTGCCCTGCGGGCTTGAGGCTACCAGGTCTCGTCCCCCCTGACAGGGACTTGCCTGCGGCGGCAAGACGAGGTGCTGCGAAGGTACATAAACGTAATCCAAGACATACGTACGTGGTGGGCAGGCAGTATGGTCAGGGCAGGCGGCAATGCGTTCGTGGGGTCGAGTACAGGCACGATAAGGTTCAGGCGCAGGCGGCAGAGAGTTTCGGTAGTCGAGAAACGTAGCAAGGTTTGGTACTCGGGCAAGGCTAATAGACTACAGGTAACGCCTTCTCAAAGGGCACGGGGCAACATAGATCACAAGCGGGGAAGATTGACGTTGGACCTAAACTTAATAGAGACAGCGCCCCTAGGGTAATTAGCCATATAATACCGGCTTCACTGGTCCCTTTTATATTTACATGATGAACGAGCGCAGAGCGCGCGTTGGGGGGCGCGCACGGCGCACTCCGGCAGCAAGGGCGAACGCGGAGCGAACGGTGGGATCCGCGGTAAGGTGAGAGAGAGACGGGACGGATGCAGCCACGGGGCGGGCAGTGGGACCCGCGGCGGCCACCGTCCCCTCGCCGGGGACTGCCGCGGGGGACACGGGTGCGACCGCGGTCCGTGGAACGGACCGCGGCGCACCCCGTTACAACCTTCAAGATATTTTGATATTTTTCACAAATAAACAAGGTTTGTATGGACCGAAATGTGTTACTAACTGGAAACACAATGGACCACATGTATGAAAACGGTCTAGGTCTAAAACTCACTTTGTTGCCCATAGCAACCAATCACAGAGCGCCCCTTTCTTCTTATTAAAGTGCTCTGGTACATTTAGAGGGCGCCCTTCTGGATATTGGTTGCTATGGGCAACAAAAGTGAGTTTTGAGAGCCTCAGACAGTTTCTCATACATGTCGGTCCATGTGTCACAAGGTATCATTCTCTGAATCACATGGATAGGTAAAAGTATCAAAAAGTTATTCTCACATAAAGTGACACTTGAGATTTAAAAAATAGGGCTCTGTTAGGGAGGTCAAAACTGGCTGCTGCGGTAAGGGGCTAAGGCAGTTTATGTAGACTTTTGGTCATCTTATTGAATAGAAATAAAGATTACGTATTACTGGGCTGAAGCAAGAGTTTAAGCTTGCCTAGGGCAAAATTGTTACTATTTTGAGTATTCACTCTGACTTCAGCGCAATAGTCCATTTCAGTTTATATATTGGTACTTTGTCTGTATTAGACTGACACATGTACTCAGAAAATGTAAGATAAGGAAGGTCCAAGGGTTTATAAATGTGATGTAGCCTGGAGGAGATCTTAAAGGGTCTTAGATTAATTCACATTCTTTTTCCCGTTTTGATCCAGAAAGCATCCTTTGTTTAAAACTATTGTGTTTTTTTTTTCTGGTGTGGAGAAAAATGAAAAGCAAATCTAAGAAAATAAATATGAACTCAGCCATTTAGGATGTGTAGGAAGGAAATATATGTTATACATATTTTTCAGATCTGTAGTGTACAAGGGAAACAAAGAAATCCAGTAATTAAGTGTAAGTAAATGGAAGAATTCTAAATATATGAAAATTTTTCTCCACAAGAGACAGAGGATACATCAGTCAAACATACTTAAAGGGGTTGTCTCGCTTACTAAAGAATAGTTTCAAATTGTAGGGAACACAAAAATAAGACATTTTCCAAATCTATTGCATTGCTTCAATCTGTTTTCCCTTTAAAGAGATACAAGTGAATTTATTAACCTCCATGGCTTATTTCAGTTCCCTCAGTAACCTGTAAACAAATCTCCTGGGGGCACTGTTTGTTCAAATGAGATAACAGAGAGTGAGTATCACACAGGTTGGCTGGGTCAGTCTGTGTCCGTGCCTGCCGACAGTGTAACAAAGCTTGTTTATCTCAAGATAAAAACAGCTCTATAATTAGGGCTTTTGTTTTTTTGGGGATCAGATTTAGAAGTCTTCAAGTAGTTTGAGAAGCTAAATCTAATCTAATTAGCATCTGAAAGCACCAAACATAGCTGGTACAAGCATGAGATTACTTGCCAAATTAGTATGAACCAGGAAGTGACAGAGAATTTCTTTCATGCATTCTTTGAAACCCTGTGGGGAGACAACTCCTTTAAAGTAGAAGCCATGGTACTCATAATATGGTAACACAGCACATCAATGAATATCTAAAGAAGTATCAACACACAAAAAGCTGATGGGGTATTTCCATTTTAGATAATTATGGCATCTTCAGAAGATATGCATTAAAATGTCTCCCTCTGGGGTTTATACTTTATTTATGTAACTGGGGACCCCTTACATCATCTAGTTCAAGCTATTGTGAAAGGAGAGGTGACCATGCATGTGCTCTGTTCACTTCTTTGGGACTTCATAGTACAGCTGAGTAAGTAGCACAAGCAAGGACAGAGAAGGTGTGATGACCCCTATTCACTAGATAGGTGCATGTCCCAGAGGTTGGACCCTCATCTGTCAGGATTTTATGGCTATAGCATAAATGTCTATGATGGTATTACCCCTTTAAGGTGGCCATCCATCTTAGATAGCGGTCTACCAAAATTTTGTTTGGCTCTCTCCCAGCCCCGCCAAATGCATGTATGCTCAGACAATAAAGAGAGTGTAATAGGCCACTAGTAAACATCTCTGGCAGCGGCTTACAGTATCTTCAATGACAAGGATCGGCCATGGTAACATTCTGATCCTTCTTTCTCTTGATATGTGCTGTTGGTGGAGATTTTGGACACCTCATACACAACAGATGGCCAACGTTTCCTGCAGAAATCGGCCGAGGTCAGCACCTCTAGGAAAATTATGACAAATTAAGAGTAAAATCAACACTTATTAGCAATCTAATTTTGTTTTAGCAGCAAAAATTGCTTATTAACAAAAATGTTCTATCCTCCTCTACGAGAATATAAGTCTATGAAAATATTCATTTGTCACTGATTTGTTGCAGAAATTTGTCCGACTGTCCCATTTATTTAAATAGGGCTTATCGAAGTCTATAGGCTGTAGAAATAGCCCCATGCAGTCGAGTGGAAATGATTATCAGTGATAGAGATTTCTGCAATAAATCAGCAACCTATTAATATCCCCTTTTTTGCTGATAGATGGATAACTTTTCCTCTTGGTTATATTACCCATTATCACCTTGCATTCTGTAAAGCACACCTGTCATTGAGTTGTAGCGCACATTGTGACCTGTGTTTTTATGTTGGAATTCCAAGACACAACTCCAGAAATCACACACAGTCTGTTCTGATTTTACAACATTTCAAAAATTTCTTTTCTGCCTGTTTACAATTTTTTTTCCTGTGTGCTTTACCAGCAGTTAGGACAACTACCTGCTGTGTCTTATCAGCAGAGCAGGATAGAAGCTTGTTTCTCAGTCTCTGCTCTTAACTTTGTTTCTGAACCATTAGGCACAGTGACCATGTGCCACCCTGTCAGGGCTGCAGACCACATAGTTGATAAGTGACAGTTATTTTTGTATGTCAATACACAGATAACTATGTAAATGTGGAAGAATCACACTGGTCATATTGGTAGAATTTTTTATGTACAGTTTAGTAATAAAAAGGCACTTTTCTCTCTCATTAAACTGTACAATTTCATATAAAAATATTCCAAATCTTATCTTCCTGCATTAATATATTTTACTAAAATACTAAATATTCATGCATGTCCCCTTAAAGGAGTTTCCTCTCATGACTAATATATCTCTGCTAGCTCATATTCATAGCCAACATCCTGCTTGGACAATGTCATTTTTGTTTTTTGTTTCAAACCCCTCCCATCACTAATGTTACTGTAATAGGCACAGCTACGAATAGGAGCTAGCAGAACTGAAACAGAGCTAGTAGAACCTCCCACAGACTGACCATGAAGTAGGAACCTAAAGCAGAAGAAGAAGAGCATGTTCCATTAGGATGGTTTGTATAATGTAACCTGAAGGGTCAACATTTAGCACAGAATGTGATGTCTTTGCATTAATTTGGACTTGTGTGTGTGTGTATCCGTAGTGTAGTGAAATAATAGGATGGGATAGAATGGAATTGTCATTACAAAGGGCAGATAGCAGCAAATATGGCAGCCTGAAACAGGAGAGGTGCAGCTATTGGGGAGCTGGTAGGGCATATGCCCTGTGTACAGGGTACCAGGAAATGCCAATTAGTTGTTCTGTCATTTACCCTGGGTATTTGGTTACAGGTCTAGAGTAACAAACTAAATCATTGACCTGGATGAAGGAATACCTAACTGTGGCTCTGTGTGTAGCCCTCCATGGCCAAGTTTTTGAAATGAACATTCAGCACAAACCTCCATCTATCCATACCTTTCTAAATTCTCTCAGTAAATTCATGTCTAATGTGTCTATTTTCTTTCTAGGGCCTTTTACTTGGATAAGACAAATCTGCCTCCAAATACCACATCTAAAGCTGCATACATTGATAAGGTAAGCCATTTGTGTTGCTCTGGAGAACATTTACATATTCCAGTTTAGGGTAATGACATGATAAGAAGTCATATATATGCAGCGCTCAATGTAATACCAACATTAAAAAATGTCTAAAGCCATACAATTCGTTTCATTCTATTGAATAAATGTGTCAAGCTAGTAAAATCAATTGTTTAAGCATGCTTGAGTGATATTCTGCAAGTTCTGCTTCCATGGCTGGTAGGGAACCAAAAGAAAGTCAGCATGATAGGTAAATGTACACCGCAGGAGCTTAATGCAGAATGAATATGGAAGACTTTGCTTTTGCAATGGAAAACCCAGACAAAATGTTCATTTATAAAAATTCACTTGTCAAAATGTGATAAGGTTTTCCGTTTACCTTTACCAGTGATTTTTGTTGTTGTTGTTGCTCATGGAAACACACTTGGTGGCCACTTTATTAGATACACTTATAAATGTGCCCACTAAAGCAAAAACCTAATCAACCAGTCATGACTCATCAACTTATTGAAAGAAAGCATAGAGACGTGGTCAGTTGTCATGTACACAAATGAACTGAACGACTGAATCTACATTATTATTGCTGCTGGATCGGTTGGTTTGAGTGTCTGCTGGTCCTCACCTATAAGTCTGTTGTCAGGAGAACCTGTCCGCACTTGAAAAAAGAAAAAATAATCAGTGGTATAATGGTACTGGGGATCTACTGATAATCACCGTAGTCAGCAATGAAACAAAAAATAGTAAGTTGACCAGCACCTAATCGACTGTGCTGAATAAAAAAAAGGAGAATTTCATTCAGATATTAAAAACATATCCAGTAGATGAACAAAAATGAAGAAAATGCATCAGAGTCTAGTAAAATCACTGACACGTTTCAGATCGATGTCCTTAGTCTTAACAATTCACTTTAGCAAATGAAAGTCCTTTAAATAGGTTCCAATAGGGTCTATTTTTTGTTTCATTTCTGCCCAACGGGTTAACCCGGGGGTTTTTCCATAGAAAGGGAAGGAAAAAAGCCTGGAAATATATTGCATGATTGAGTAACCTTAAATCTTAAAAGTTTTGTACACAAGGGGTAATTTTAAATGTAAAGTACAAGGGATTAAAAGGGATTTTTCATACCCTTTTAAAAAGGGTTTTCCTTTCAAAAAAAGTTTAAAAACCCCAAAGAAATGTCCCAATCCCAAGAAAATTTGTCAAGTGTAAAAAAAAATGAAACGGGTTTTTTTCCAAAATTTTTATAAAAATTTTAAAAAACGAAAAGTGTGGCATGCATATGTACTAGCTGTGCGGAACACAGCACTCTATACTGTCTGATGTCACATTGTTTCTTTTTTTGCGTGGCATTCCGAAAAGCCCCAAGGAAATTAGCAAGCATCATCGGGGCGCCACGGCGGGAAAAACAAAACCCCCTTTCATCAAAATTTCATTGCGCCCCAGGGGGGTTGGGCCATGCCACAAAGAAACATTCCCTTTTCTAATGTGTTTATATGTCCAATTTCAATACTATGGTCACAATGTATTTCTGCAGCACTGAGTCACCCCCAAAAATTCCCTTTTTTGGGAGGGGTCCTGCGGGAATTTCCCATTTTTCATCCATTTTGTGTTTCCCAATTACAAATCCCTCTTTAGTTCTTGTTACCACTTGTCCCACCCTAATTACCGTGTTTCCCCCAAATAAACATTTGATTTTAAAATTTTAAATTTTTTCCCCATAAGGGGGGGCTAAAAAATTTATTTTTGGGGGATGTCTTTTTTTTTCCCAATGAAAAATTTTTCACATTTATTTTTTAAACCCAAACATCAACATGTATTAATATACTGGAGTGATTTCATCACAAACATCAGATTAAGCAGCCAAAATCTGATTTGAATCGAAAAAATGCACTGTCTTATTTTTGGGGATGTCTTATTTTCGGAAAACAAGGTATATAGTGGTCGCTGTATACATCGTAATAATGTGCTTATATTGGTGGTTCCTACTACAATAGTTACTAGTCAATAAAGCTCAATGAATGTAGTCTGACTCATTTACACTTATCGCTTCTTGATTAATTTAGAAAGATCCTGTGCAATTGACTATGAATGCAGGAGTTTTGTAGAGAGAGTAAGCACTGGAGTCTTTAAATGGAGAACTGTTCCTGCATTTCTGTGCATGCGCTGGAACTGTAATACATGCACGGTGTCAGAAATGCCAGTTGTTGGGGCAGGAATTAGACACGATTCCCAACCACCAGTTATGTCACTATAATGGTTGCCTCTTAGCCACCACTCAGAGCATAGAGCAGTGGCCAGGAGCTATAGCGACGCAGAAGTAATCCTGCAATAGGAAAAAAAAAGACTTTGGGTGACATGTAAGAATTCTGGCGCTGATAGACCAGTTCTAAATCGCTTTAAGGTAGTATAGACTGCACCAGAATGCATGAACCTGTTCTGCAGGTCATACACCTAGGCGCAGTCTAGTGCCAATACGACAAGTCAGACTCAGGCACCACCTTTAACTTGGTCTGGCTGTTCTGTGCCAAAGTTTTGGTGTCAAAGAATCATAAATGAGTCTAATTCTACTAATGTGGTGCGACGCCCCCCAGAACACCCCAAAACTTTGGTGCACTAAAAAGTGTCTTTGGCACGGTACTAAGGCACTTATCGTGGCAAAGTTTGGAGTACACCTGTTCGTACATCTATAGAACTGGTCTACTACAGCCTTTTGAGGCCAGAATTCTGGTGCAGCCCCATTCATACATGTCACGCTTTGTCTTTTACGTATTCTTCTATTCTTTGTTTCTACGTTCTATTATATATTTAACATCTATAGTTTCTTCTTCGACTGGTATTAGAAACGATTGTTTTCTTATTTCCTTATCGTAGTTGATGAGGCCTCTTAATGCTTTGGATGAACTATATCGGCTGGTGGATTCATTTATTCACTCTAAGCGTACAGCAGCCTGTGCCTACACAGCTTGCAGTGCCTCTGGAGTTGGACTGCTCTCAGTGTCTTCAGAACTTTGCAACCGGCTTGGGGCATGCCATGTTATCATGTGCAATAGTGGAGTGCACCGGTACGTACCCATTCAGTTTTCGTATATAAAAATTTTTTTTATGGATCGTTTTTAGATGAGCAATATAAAACTTAGTGGCTAAATAAAACAAATGAAAAATTTAAATAATGTTTTATGGCCTAACTAGATATACTTCCTGGTGTAAGTAAACATATAAGAGATGAAAAAGGCAAGCATACATGTAAGAAATGGAACAATGGGGCACACTTATCAAGGCAATTGTACCAGAATGCTATTACAATTTGCACCAAAAATAATGTCGTACATGCTTTACACCACATTTGTTATGTGTTTTAGACAGTTTATCAACACTTCGGTGCCTCATCCGACAAAAGGGGCACAGCCTTGATAAAAGGGTATAGCTTTGCAGAAAGGGACCTGGCTTAGTGTGCAATGCCGTGTGACAAAAAAATAGTTGGATAAAGTAAGCCAACTTAGAGAAGGTGTACAGATTTATCATCACTATGATAAATGTGGCGCATTGCAAAACTGTCTAGTATAACTTTACACTGTCTAAGAGTTAGAAAGTATTAATAAATCTGCCCCAATGTATTTACTCAGTAAGGCCCAGTTCACGTTTTGGAAGTTTGGATGATCTTTTTGCAAACCATTTGCAAAAACTGGAAATAAAAAAGGAAAATGTAAAGTTTTCACTTTCAATTTTACCTTGCCTTATAGGATTCACTTCATAAGCTTTTGGTTGAAAAAAATTGCATTAAAATTCATTAGAGGTGAAAACAGGCCATAGACTAAGGCTATGATCACACAAGAAATTTTTATTTGTATTATAGGGTGAAATATACCCGTATTCCAAACTGAAATAGACATAAACCCACCCTCATACCACAACCAATTGATATTTAATGTACACTAGTGTTTATATGGCATGTATGGTTTTGTAGCTTAGGTGTAAAAAAATGCCCTTCTTTGACGTGCTTCATGTGGATTGAACAAATTCAGTTAAGATATGCATGCAAAACTGTGTGGAAATATTGCTGACAATGATTTCTCTTAATTCACTGAATAAGATGCAAAACTTAACTTTTACTTCATTTCTTAAAAATCCAAAATATACACAAAATAACCAAATGTGTAGACTTTGAACTAAATAATAATATAGTATAATCTATTAAGACTAACTATACTAGAAAGGCACAAGAGACAAGATATAAGGACGACCTATCTCAGTAGTCCCCTAAACTCTATACTGCCTGACAAAAAAAATGGGGACATCGTCCCGATAAGAACGTCCCCACCTGGAACCTAAGGCTATTACGCCCTTGCACACCCTTAAGATGTGTAACCCTAGTAGTGGAATGATTTTTCTTGACTGGTCACATTTATATGCTGTATGAACATACACTTACTTATATTATAATCCATGTCCTATCGTTATTAAAGCTGATGAGAGCCTAGAGTATACTGCGCTCACCACAGCAATGCAGCCCATATCTTCTGGCTCTAAGAACTTGGTCCACCTTCAGTGAGTTTCTGGTATGTCTGTGTGACGTGTCAGGACTTGTGTAATATGTTAGTTATGTTTAGTTTCAATTTTGTATCCAGTGTTACAGAATGTGAAGGGTAATAGGAATTTTTGTTTAGAAAATTATGTAAAAAATTATGTATAAAATTTGTGTTAGAATGTTGATCCGGTCTGATCACTACTTGGGATCAGGGTTGTCTTAACAGCATTATGGGTCCCTAGGCAAAACAGTGCCCTGGGCCCTGCCTATGCATATCACATCACATTTAACCTCACCTACGTATGACAACACATCAGGCCATGCCTATAACCACACCCACATGACAGTACATCAGGCCACACCTCTAACCACACCTACATGACAGTACATCAGGCCACGACTCTAACCACCCTCAAGCACAACCAATCATGCCCAGTTTCCTTAAGCAGACGAGAGCCAAAGCTGTGGCTGTTTTTAATCTGAACAGAGTTGGGGCCCACATGACCTGAAAAGTATGGAGACCTGGCGAAACACCAAGAGAGATGAGATTGTTTGTTTAGAGTTGGTCCCTATCTAAACTGAGGCCACCTTGCCATTGTTGGATGGACTCTCTCACAATTTTGTTCAATAATTTGCATTAATATCCTCCAATTTTTATATGTACCATAGGCAGCAAAAATGGACATTGAAATCATATATACAGGGCGACATGTATGAAGGGGGCTGCGCCAGGAGTCTGGCATTTTTCAGCCCGAAAACTAGCGCAGCCCCATTTGTCACACTACAACCGTGTGATTCTACACATTTATAGATTCAGTACGGCAAATCCAAGCGCATTAGTGCTGGAACAGGTAGAGCACTTTAAAAGTGGTTTACCTGAGCCTGAAGTGTCGCTCAGTAGCTAGAAAGCGCTTAATCTATGACCCGCAGTAGAACAGGTTCATAGATTCAGGCGCATTCTATGCTACTAATACGCGCAAATAATATGGTGTCTGGGTGCCAAAAATCATACACGTCGCCCCTAGTGTTTATCTGTCTCTTGGCACCTGCAGAGTGCTGCTAGTTTGTTTCTATGTGTTTGCAAAACAGTGGAGTTGCTATAAAAAAAAATTTTTTTTAAATAATGCATACTATATACATTTAAACAAATTGCTGTAATATAATTTGGTATATTTGATACCTCTAAATGATGTGTATACAGTTACCAAATAATATTACTCTACAAGGAACAAATATCTGGGGCTGCTGTACAACAGTCTAGTTTGTTAGTGGCTAAAACAACCCAGTTTGAGATGAGGATTGAAATTTTCATTTTATAGCAGTTTTAAAATTACTTTAAATTATTTTTTTTTCTAACACAACTAACTATGAATTTTTTTAAGCAATCGATATAGAAAAGTAAATGTTAGCCCAACTTGACTTTCAAAAGTACCAAATTGACGTACATCATAAAAATGTCACTGATGTCTCATTTAAATCCTAATGAAGCATAAAATGAGATGTATTTAGGAGAAATATGAACTGTAGAATTGATGAATATGCTTTTCTAATAGTAAGTATGTTACAATGGACTTTCTCAAATGGAGCAGAGGCGTCTTTTTTTGTGTGTTCATCATTCTATTAGTTATTCGACCAAGTGTAATTTGTCTAGTTTCATGCCAAATTTTGGCTTTCTTTTGAAACTTTTTTTTTGTTGCTTTTTTGTAAAATTTGCCAATCAAAGGGGACCTGTGATTTCCTCTACAAAAATCCAGAAGACAGCATAAGGCTAGATTGATTACTCTGTTCCACCCTCTCGATTCATTAGCTAGGAGTGCCATTTCTGCACCCAATATCTTAATAAGCCCCCAGTCTGTCAACTTATTACTCTGCATGGAGGGAGTTCAGGTTCATGGCCTGTTAAAGAGAACCTGTCACATAGTTTATGCCCCCATTGCAGAGGACAGCACAAGCTAGAGTCAGACATGCTGTTTCCAGCGCTGTGTCCCTTATTCTGTAAGGTGCTGTAGTTTTCGAGTATTTAAAGGGAACCTGTCACATAGATTATGACCACCTTGCTGAGGGCAGCACAAGCTAGTGTCAGACCTGCTGTTCCCAGCGCTGTGTCCCTTATTCTGTAAGATGCAGCAGTTTTAGAGCATTTACCCCTCAAATATTATTCATGAGCAGGTGTTAGCTCCACCCACCAAAGGCTAGCTCCGCCAACTGACAGTTATTCCCATGTTTCTACCTATTCAAAGAAATAGGTTTATCAGTTGAGGTGGGAGGAGCTAGCCTCTGGTGGGCAGGGTTTGAAAAAACTGACACTCTGAAGGACTCTTCGAATGACTCTTCTGGCTGAAAACTGCAGATTTGAGCATTAAATACACAAAATCTACAGCATCTTACAGAATAAGGGACACAGCACTGGAAACAGCATGCCTGACACTAGCTTGTTCTGTCCTCAGCCAGGGGGGCAAAAACTATGTGACAGGTTCTCTTTAATACTGAAATCTGTAGTTTTCAGCCAGAAAAGAGTCAGTTTTTTTTTATGCCCCGTCCATCTTAGACTAGCCCCGCCCACCTCAACTGATAAACCTATTACTTTGAATAGGCAGAAACATGTGAATAACTGTCAGTGGGTGGGGCTAGCCTTTGGTGGGCGGGGCTAATACCAGCTCATAAGATTTGAGGGGTAAATGTTCTAAAACTACAGCATCTTACAGAATAAGGGACACAGTGCTGGGAACAGCAGGTCTGACACTAACTTGTGCTGTCCTCAGCAAAGGGGCATAACCTATTTGACAGGTTCCCTTTAAAGTGAACCTGTCTGGTGGTTTCTGCTGCCCTATCTGAAAGCAGGATTGATAAAGGGAGAAAAGCTGAGCTCTGTGATATTTAGGTGCGGTATTTCTAAATAAAAAGCAGAGAAAATCCTGATAGAACTCATTAAAAGATAGCGGATGTCCTACTTACCCCACCCACATACTGTGATTGACAGCTTTCCCTGTATCCATATGTTTACTGAGCAAATTGTCAATCACTTTATATGGGCAGGGTTTCACTTTCTTTTTTAGGATTTACTCAGAAATCCTGCTTCAATTTGTATAAACTTACATTTATCACAGAGCTCATCTTCTCTCTCGTGCTCGCTCTCTCTGTCATTTTCTGCTCTCAGATAGCTTAACAAAAGTAACCTGACAGGTTCGCTTAGCAGTGGCAGTTGAGTAATAAAGCTACAAGGCTCTCCATAACCTCTCCCCTCCATTCATCTCTGCCTTAATCTCTAGATACCTCCCCTCATGCAACCTCCGCTCCTCACAGGACCTTCTTCTCTGCTTTCCTCTTGTCAGCTCCTCACACAACCGTCTCCAAGAACTTTTTTCCGTGCTTCCCCATTTTCTGGAACCCCACTGCCCCAACACATCAGACTCTCCCCCACTTTCAACCACTTCAAAAGCAACCTGAAAACCCATTTCTTCAGGATTGCCTATAACCTAGAATAACCCCGCTGTAGCTACACCCCACAAGCATGTCTGCCCCTCACCTTCTGTCTCCTTCCCCCTTCCTTGTAGATTGTAAGCCTTCGCAGGCAGGGTTCTCTCTCCCTCTGTACCTGTTGTTAGTCACATATTGTCACTATTATAATTGTTTGATTTATGTTATGTATGTAACCCCCTGAATGTACAGCGCCCTGGAATCAATGGCGCTTTAAAATAAATAATAATAATAATAAAATAGAGACTACCTTGTTGGCTGTCTATGGGCCTTTAACATATTGGGCGGAGAAGCAAGTACCAGTAGCAACCGTAGCTAATGAAGAAAGGAAGGGCTACAAAAAAGAAAAACAATAGAGAACAGAGTAATCAATGCAGCAGTCGCGATCTAACAAAGAATTTTTTTTTTAATAATAATAATAATAGAAGTCAGTGGCAATAGAATGCAAAAGAACAGGGAGACCACTGTATTAATAAGTATAGACATGCTCATTTTTAATACCGTACTATGAAGTTACACATTTGTACTGAAACTTTTTGGCCTTGATGCAATGCCACTAAAATCAAATTATATATAGTAGCAGGTAGATGGACTACTATTGTGTGTTTCATAGCATTGTTTTGTTTGTCTGTAAGCACAAATAGGACATCTTCTCCTGAGCTTGGCTGTGTGCCCACTACCCATACAGTAAACATATGCGCATGGAGTGAACTTTGTTTCCCATCAGTGCGTATTATAATTATAAATTGCAATAATTAAGTCTGTTTTGAAGTCATACTAATTTCTAAAATTAGATTTCTTTTTAAACTGGATTAAAATTGTTTTAAGTGTTCTTGTTTCTTCCTATTAGCTATAATAAGGTTCAGCTTTCAGATTGCTGGTGACAGTGTGCTTGCCAATTAACATAAGGGCTGACCATCTGACGGATGTGTTGTAACATTTTAGGAAAAAATTATTATTGATCATGAAAACTTTCATGGAGGCTTCATCTTAAAAGAAAAGAAAAACACCTTCATGTACAAAGAGCTTTTTATATTTTTCTTTATAAAATACTGTATTTTTCAGACTATAAGATGCACTGGACCATAAGACGCACTTAGGTTTTAAAGTAGGAAAATAGGAAAAAAAAATTTGAAGCAAAAAGTGTGGGCTGAAGTGTAGTTTTTACTGGTACCGTTTTGGGGTATATGCCACCTTCAGATCACTTTTTGTTCCAATTTTTAGGGGACCCAAAAAAACTTTCACAAATGTGGCAATACCAATTATGTGTAACGTTTTAATTTTTTTAAATTTGTAAAATGGCAATGGTGTTTATTTAAACTTTTATTTTTTTTATTTTTTTTTTAACTTTAGTACTTAGTCCCTCTAGGGTACATGACCACTAGGGAACACAATCCCTTGTCCTATATACAGCAGTACTATTGTACTTCTGTATATAGGATTTTCCTTCATTACCTGCCTATGAGGTTTCTGGCTGCCATGACAACCGATATCCTTTGTAATTATGTTGGTGCGCAGCATTCAGCTAGATGCCGTGGTTGCCATCACCACAGTGTCTAAAGTGTTAACAGCTGTTAGCGGTGGCTGCCGGCTGTACTGAACACTATTTCGGGCAAGCAGGAGAGTGGAATGCAGCAATGCGGCTGGAAGCATGCGCCAGGGTTTAAAAGGGAATGTGTCATCAAAAATGACTTGTTGTTTAACTCACGTTTTTATGTTAAACACATTTTTTAGGAATTTTTGGTTATTTTTGAAACATTTTCCTTATCACTTTCAATATTTTTTAATAATTCTTAAGTCCTGCAGTTTTCACTTTGATCACTAGGCCTAATAATAGTCTGACACTTCCTGTTCTGTAGAGAAAGATTCTCAGTAGTCTTCTCATTATCAGCACAAAAAGACACCAGTGTGAATAGCTAACACAGGATCCACCAGTCACAATAGGAGATAGTCACAGTTCACCCTCTCTGCACACTGACTTCTTCCCAGGTCACAGAGCATAACTAGAAAACTCTCCTATAAAAATCAATGGGACTGAGTCAGTCTTAAGTCTCCTATGTGCATGAAGCTGCTGTAAAGCATCTCTCTGACGGTGTTAAGAAAGTGCAAACAAGGCCTAGTGGCCAAAAGTGAAAACTGCAAGACTTAAGAATTTTTTAAAAAATATTGAAGGTTGATAGAAAAATTAAAAAAAAACAAGCAAAAATTCCTAAAAAAAATGTGCTCAACATAAAAACGGGACTTAAACAATGACTAATTTTTTGATGACACATTCCCTTTAAGCACTTAATCCCCCACGCCGGCTTTCAGGAGCATCGCTCCTCTCCAGCCTCCTGCCGACCTGAGATAGTACATTCGGACTATAAGACGCATCCCTATTTTCCCTCCAAATTTTTGTGAAAAAAGTGTATTTTATAGTCCGAAAAATATGGTACTAGCAAAATTAGCCGGCTGTCTGTGGGTCTATGCCATTTAACTGTATATTGTTTGTGTGTGTACAACGTAGTTAAAACCTTAGGTTGCTACTGATATGAAGCCAACATATTGAGCAACGTAAATCTTTCACTGTAAAAACAAAAATTAAGTAGAGTTACAGTCAAATTCAGTATTGGTGCAAACTCAAATGTACAGGCTTAAATTTAGTATAGGTACACTCCATTCACAGCAAGTAAAAAAAAAACGATTAATATTTTCTTTCATGACTCCTTTCTTAATACGTCAAGAACAGTAGGTCCAAGAGAGCTGAATCCTGTTCCACAACCTCCCAAAGCACCTGATGTGCCATATTTGGTGCACATTGGTCCAGTTATTCACCTGTGCCTAGAGTCACTGTGCCTGGTGGGTTTCCTTTTTTTTCCAACGTTTAGAACTATTTTCATATCTATATCATTTAATGCTTCATTGTTCATGTGTTGTAAAAATATGTGTTTGCTGATGGTCAGCTTGCAGAAGTTGTGGGTTCTGTGCTGCTAAAGGATAGACTACATCACCTTCTGTGGTAATAGTACAGTATAACAGGGAGGTAAGAAGTACATGGTGCCTCTCTCTGGCTGTAATGTGGCAGTAGTACAGTATTACAGGGAGCTATTAGGCATGTGGTTTTATTTGTTATTTTTAACACAGAATAGATCACATGTTGTTCCCTATGTAGATAGCAACAGTTTGTTTTAACAAAAGGATGACCATATGTTGTTCCCTATATAAACAGCAAACAAATCGCCCGTTTCAACACAAGAACAACCATACGTTGTTCCCTATATATTGGTAGTAAATGTCAAATGAGCAGTCAACCTTCAATAATATTTTTTTCAAAAGGTTCATTATAATAGGTGTGTATTTTTAACTGTGCACAATAGGGGATATAAAGAAAAAATCCTCAATACAGGAAAAACCACACGTTCCCTATAGCAAAAAAATTTTTTGTTTCAACACTGGAATAACCATATGTTGTTCCCTATGTGTGTAGAAAATCCCATGTGAGCAGTCACCCTTAATTTATCTACAGAACCTTTAATAATAATTTTTCAAACGGTCCATGATAATAGGTGTGCGTTTTTGACTGTGCACAAAAGGGAATATAAACCAAAAAATCTTCAATACAAGAAAAACTATAAGTTGTTCTCTAAATAGGTTTCAAGACAGATATGTTGTTCCTATATAGAAAGCAAAAAATTATTTGTTTCAACACAGGAATGACCATACACCATTCCCTTTATAAGTAGCAAATCTCATATCAGCAGTCACCCTTAATTTATCTACTGAACCTTCAAGAATAATTTTTCAGAAGGTAAGTGATAATAGGTTTATGGTTTTTTTTTGCAAGGGAGGATATAAACAAAAAATCCTTCACATTAACAGTAACACTTGCAATGCACTAGCTATACGATGGAAAGAGACTTGCTAACTCTATCAGCAGGAACATATAATTATCGGGCAAGCTAGGACTGACTAGTTATAGAGTAGAAGTTTATAAACCTCTTTTGCAGCACTAGCTATACAATAACTATGGGAAAGTGAGTTGTTAACTCTATCAGCAGGAACATCTAATTCACAGGCAAGCTAGGACTGACTAGTTAGAGAGTAGAAACATAAAATTGTCCACTGCAGTTGTACAACCCTAATATATAACAAGTGCAGTGTAAAGCTTAACACATGACAGATACCTCCCCTACATGTTACATTGCTAAACGCAGCATCATCAGGGGATTTGAGGTATGGCATGCATTGTCTAGTAGAGCGACTAAGGTCTAATTAGACCTTCCCTCATTCAAGTTTACTCCAATAGTATAGTTTCCCATAGCCAATCATTGCTAGATATTTGCCCTATAGAAAGAGATTCCTAGTTTTTCAATGGACCCTGATGGCAAAACATATTCAGAATACAATTAATTGGTACCTGCACTATAAAAAAACACGCTTTATTAGTAAGTAAACCAGATGTGACTGTCAGAATTACCTTTCAATGCCAAAATAGAGATATTCTCTAGCAGGGACTAGCAGCCAGAACGTCTATGTTAGAGCTCAGAGCCTTCAGTTGGAGACAGAGTTTATCACGTGTCGCATATCCGTTTCTTATAAGTGTGGAATAAAACGGCTTACATATATAAAATAACTTGTCTAGTGCTTGTACTGCAACTTTGAAACATTGCAACAGTATATCCTATAGTATACAAAACAATATATATATATATATGTATATATGTATTGAGAGAGAGAGAGAAACAGAGACAGAGAGACTGAGACAGAGATGATACAGTAACATGGCTATGAAGTATGCCTGCTTGTATCTGATACCTGATGATATTGGAAATATAGGTAAGGATGGAGGTGTGCATATTTTATAACTTATACGCATCACTAATCAGAGACTAAAGATCACATAGAGGCAGGACACATTCTAAAGAATTTTATCATCGCAGTTTTATTATGTTTACATACATTTATAGAGATGTTTATTATATTTATTTTTTATTATATTTCTTCTATATCTAACCATTTTTGAAAAGGTTGTCATCACTGCTGTACATGACAACCATGTATGACATTCAATTAAATGCTGCATAATTTGTTACATATATATATATATATATATATATATATATATCTTCTGCATTATTATTTACATTATTATATATATAATTCAATATTGATATATAAAGTCCACTATGTGCACCACCCTACAAAGGAATCCACTAAATGTCATCATTTTTAGATGTTCCGTCTAGGATGATATTTATATAGAGTTAACATAAGGCATCCTCATAAAAGATGCCTAAATGCATACATTCTTACAAGCATGTAGCAACCATATAGAGATGACAAAGGGTTTCTGGGAAAACATTTTCCAGAAAAAAATACAACTCTGCCAAACAAACTGTACATTGTAACGTTTTTTTTCAATGGACTTTATTGTGGAAACGTTCAGATATATACAGACATGCAGATAGACCAAGAAAAACCGTAAAATGGATCTTACGGTGCATGAAGGACGTGACAGGCAAATGGGTGGACAGCAGACAGTAACGGATGGCAAGCAAACGAAATGCAGCCAACAGGCAGAGGTAAACTCCAGGAACGAACAACAACAGGAACAAAGTGGCCAGAGAAACAATACAGGAAGTATGCCTGCACAGGAAATGACAGGAAGAGCTAAATCTTTCCCCCCCTGAGTGTGATGAAAATCAGCTGTGCTCATTTAAGCCATGTACTTAAATGGAACCTGTCACATAGGTTATGCCACCCCTTGTTGAGGGCAGCACAAGCTATTGACAGACTTGCTGTTTCCAGTGCTGTGCCCCTTATTCTGTATGATGCTGTAGTTTTAGAGAATTTAATGCTCAAATCTCATTCATGAGCAGTTGCTAGCCCCACCCACCAAATGCTAGCCCCACCCACCTGACAGTTATTCTCTTGTTTCTACCTATTCGAAGTAATAGGTTCATCAGTTGAGGTGGGCGGGGCTAGCCTCAAATGGGCGGCATTTGAAAAAACGGACTCTTTTCATGACTCTTTTCTGGCTGAAAACTGCAGATTTGAGCACTAAATACTCAAAATACAGCATCTTACAGAATAAGGGGCACAGCGTAGGAAACAGCATGTCTGGCACTACCTTTTTCTGCCCTCAGCAAGGGGGGCATGACAGGTTCTCACATTTAACTGTTACCCTGCTGGAAGGCACAGAAAACACTTGGCTATCCACAGCACAGCAGCTGCCATGGTCAAATGGCATGTTGCAGCACAATGCTAGGCAGATCGTGACAGTACCCCTTCTTTTATAAGGGGCCTCTGGACACAGATTTCGGATCAGCAGACGTTGCACTGGAGCCAGGATCAGCAGATGTGGCAGTGGAGCCAGGAAAAGCAGACATGGCACTGGAGCTCAGATCAACAGACATGGCATTGGGCCCCGGAGCAGCAGTAAAACATTTTTGGTGCAGCCATCCTGAAGACCTCAGCTGTCGCCCTAAGACATTCAGCTAGATTGAACAGTTCAGCAGCCAAAACCTGGGCAGGCCTTACGTCCCGTGTATCTACATTTTAGGGCTTGAGTTTCTGTAACGTCTCTTACAATGGACTTTATTGCAGAAAATGTGCAGATACATACAGACATGCAGATAGACCAAGAAAAAACTATAAATGGATTCTAGGGGGTGTAAAGAACGTGACGGCAAAACAAAGGTCCAAAAGCAAATGAAATGCAGCCAACAGGCATAGGTAAGCTCCAGGCAGGAACAACAACAGGAACAAAGGGGCCAGAGAAACAATGCAGTAAAGTAAGCCTACACATCACAGCAAAAACTCAGGCACTGAGGGAAACGACAGACAGGGCTAAATAGTTCCCCCAGTGAGGGTGATGAAAAGCAGCTGTGCTTGTTGAAGCCAAGTGCTTAAATATTACCTTGCTTGAAGGCACAGAAAACACTTAATTATCCACAACACAACAGCTGCCAGGGTCATATAATATGTTGCAGCATGCTGCTAGATAGATCGTGACATACATTATTTTAAATTAGAAAAGTAATAATTTGCATGGATAATCATTAAAATTCCTATTGTGAAATGACATGGCACGCTCAATTAGATGAAGTTCGTAAAAGAGAAGCCTTCATTTAATTCAGTGCATTTAACTGCCATATCCATTTTGCTTCTTTTTGGAGCAGGATACTATCCAATTTTCCTTGTCTAGGTGCCAGTTTCTTTGTACATAACCCCCAGAATTTCAAACACCTCACATCAACAACATGTACCTCATGTACAGTATATGATGTTAACTAGGTGTATCTCCTTTTGTATGTATGGTACTAAGATGTTTAAATATTCTCCTTTGAAACTCCTGTATAGTTTTCCCTGCATACATTTTTGGACAAGTGCAAGTTGCACCATAAACAATGTTCTTTGTTCTTGGAATGCTCTGATTTTAAATAACCTACTAGTAAAACAGACCAAGCACAGTATTGTTTTTAAAGTTTCTGGGGCATTATACATTGTAATTTCTATTTTCTGTAAAATAAAGGTTAAGTTTTCTTATTTAAAAGTGTGGAGGTAGTTGTTTGAGGTACACAGTGGCTCTTCCTAAATGTGATGTGGCAGTATTGAAGTATTACAGGGAGGTATGAGGTACTTGGTGCTTCTCTCTGGCTATGGTGTGGGAGTATAAGGCCATGTTCACACGGCTTAAAATGGGCCGTATTTTGGTCCGTAATTACGCGCCGAAGTGCGCCAATTACGGGCCGAAAATGGCCCATTCATTACGGTAATTCACAGTTCTCATAGAGAACTATGGATTACGTCTCCTCACCCCGCCCGGCGAATCCGCCGGGTGGGGAGATAATTGACATGGGAATTTCTAGCGGTGTTTATGTGCCGCTGGCAATTCAAGTCAATGGGCCGGCGAAGTGCCGGCCCCCCACTCACTCCCCCGCTCCCGCCCCGCCCCCGTCCACACGGCGTAATTGCGGGGCGTAATTACGTCCCGCAATTAAGCCGTGTGAACATGGCCTAAGGACCCGCTGTATTCGGGGAAAAGCTTTCCCCCTCCCATTGACATGTTCATATTCCGCCCGAAAACTGGGCGGAAGAATGAACATGTTCAATGTTTTTCGGACCGCCGGCGGTCTGAAGAACCGCCGATCGGAAAACTCATGCAGAGGGACTGCTGCGCGGGTTTTCCACAGACGTCCATTTTAAAGTTTGTCAGCCAGTTTACAGATGAACCGTCTGTAAAACCGACTGAAAACCCGTGCCGTGGGGACAAGGCATAATAGTGGGGCAGGAAGGTATGATATATGCAAGGACTCTCTCTGGCAGTTATGTAGCAATATTACAGAGAGGTATAAGATACATGGTGGCTCTCTCTGGCTATGATGTGGCAGTAGGATAGTGTTACATGAAGGTATGAGTTATGTGGTGCCTGTTTCTTAGTCAAAAGAAAAAAAGAATTCCTGGTATACAGAAAATACTTCCAAGCTCTCTTTATAGCAGTGATGTGGCAATAGTACTGTATTACAGAGAGGTATGAGGTGCATGGTACCTCTCTCAGGCAGGGAAGTGGCAGTAGTACTGTATTACCGGGAGGTGTGAGGTACATGGTACCTCTCTCAGGCAGTGATGTGGCAGTAGTAAAGTATTACAAGGAGGTATGAGGTGCATGGTACCTCTGTCTGGCAGTGATATAGCAGTAGTACAGTATTACAGGAAGGTATGAGTTATGTGGTATGGAGGTATGTCTCTCTCTGGCAGTATTCTAGCAGAACTACCTGGTTTTGTACATGTCTATTTTGGTTAACTGTTTGTTGTTTGTGTGTGTAGCTAAAAATTTGTATAGTACTGGTCAGCCTAGAGTTGGGCTTGGGTGTGCTTAGAGGTTTCGGTAGCTCAGGCAGCAGACCTATGCTTTGTCACAGTAGTCTTTCATCCAAGTGCAGGATTACGTTTGGCAGGCATGACAGGTTTGAAAGGGTTTCCATTCATGAGAATACACAAATTCAGAATAGGTAGCGGGCGTCCACACGGCATATGTAAAATGCGGTCAGATTCTGTTTAAGAATCTGGCCAGTATTTTTTTGTCTTTTGCCCGTCCCCCATAATCATTGAATGGCACAACTTCCGCCCGGAAACCAGGCGACATATTGTGCATATTGTAGGTTTTTCAGACCGATGGCGGTGTAAAAAGCCGCCTGGCTGAAAAACCGTTCAGCGGGGACTGCTGAACGGATTTTCTATTGAACTCTATGGAGATGGTTGCTGGTCGGTTTTCAGATGGTTTTTAAATCTGCAAACTGTCCAACCAATAAACCATGGTGTGTGGACTGACCCGTACAGTCCGTTCAAAGAGAGGTTTTGTATGCAGATTGATCCAGTTGTTTCGCCGTGCATAAAGAAGAAACAACAAAAATTCCATATATCTATAGATGAGCAGAAGCTTATCTATAGTGAGTGCAGAGGTAGCTGGTCCAATCTGATGCCTGAGGGAGTCCAAAGGCCCCCCTGCCACATAACCACACACGTGTCATGAATGGTACATGGTATTCATATTGTAAGACTCACACACGTCCAGCCGTTATCTCGGACAGTCTCAGGAGGCCTTTACTTCTCAGATCGCCTCTTTGGTAAGCGAGTTTTTGGCATACTGACAAAAAGCTGTATTTTAAACTGGCCTCAGTCAGCTTTATTCATGCATAGGATACAGCAAACAGAAACAAAACCATGAACAAAACCCTGGCCACCGGGCCACTTACTGAACAAATAGCTACCTTTTCTACACGAGGTGTGGCTCTAACGTCCAGCATAGTAATTTCTTCATACAGTACCTGCTTCCCTCCATGGTAAGCCTCCGTGGTAAGAGCCTCTCCTCAGCTCCATGCACCGGGTAGAAAAACCACGCCCCCAGATCACCTGCAGTATCGGGCTTTTTATAGGCCTCCGGGGACCTGCACAAAACCTGTCCTGGAACATGGAGATTAGGTACCCACCCAACACGTTGCCCACTACAAATAAGGAGCCGACCCAGGAACGGCTGAACAGCCAAACTAACTACAGCTGGCTTCCAACCGATTACTGTGGCTGCCACCATCCCTGGCCACCACGGCCAGGTAACTTTGATGGCGAGTTGCTTTCAGATATCCTGCTGTGCTCCATCTAGTTGCAAAAATGTGACCGCCCGAGGTCACTATATGTATATATATATATATATATATTATATTATATATATATATATATAGAGAGAGAGAGAGAGAGAGAGAGAGAGAGGAGAGAGAGAGGAGAGAGAGAGAGAGAGAGAGAGAGAGAGAGAGGAGAGAGAGAGGAGAAGAGAGAGAAGAGAGAATGTGTATATATATATATATAATATATAATATATATATATATATATATATAATATATATATATATATATAATATATATATATATATATATATATATATATATATATATATATATTGATAGATACATGTGCCCCTATCACATACTAATATATACTCAAGCACAATATTCTCTTGTTCTCTATTGCAGCCTCTTCGCGCCTATAAAGATGTTAGTTCCCTGGTAGCTGTGAAAGTGAGATATTATCATGAAGGGTTGAAGCCAGAATAACATGCAGCCTCAGCTGATAAAAAGGACAGCTCTGACCTTAGCCTTGTAAGCCAGATGACATACTCCTGACAATGTATCAGTTTAACAGTGCTGACCTTAAAGTATGAAAACAAAATATCCCCCCAAAAAACATATTTTATCTTGCAGTAAGATGGTACATAAAGCCATATTGTCATCCTGAACCTGTCTGCACCGGACAAGTTATATGCTGGATATATTTTCGGATCCACTAAAATGGAATAAAACATAAGGGAATGATCAGGGAGGACGATAAAGGATTATGTTCAAGTCAGATCATGCAGTGTATTAAATGTCTATGCTGCTTTTGGCTTGATGTAAATGACATTCACACAATTGTTTTTCGAGTATATTTTTATTAAAAATATGTGAACTGATTCATTAGAGGGTCATATTAGATTTTGGTGGTTTGACTCCTGGCAAGAATTCTTAATTTGCATTGATTTAATGATAAATGGCTTTTTTAATGCAACTAAGGGCCTATTCACAAGGCATTATACACTACAACTGTGGTTTCCATAGCAGTACTTCTCCTCCCTCATCTTTGTCTACCATCCTTCCCGGTCTCTATATTTTGTGGATGATCTAAGATTAATTCTTCCACCATTTGAACCTCTCTTGCCTTCAAGACTTCATACATGCTGCACCAGTTCTATGAAATGTACTAACCTGTACGGTCAGATTAACTAGCAGATTAACTACACTTGGGGGGACATGTATGAACGGGGCTGCGGCAGAAGTCTGGCGTATTTTCAGCCCGACATCAGGCGCAGCCCTGTTCGCATTAGTGTAATGCTTCCCGCACGCCCATATCAGGCACATTAGAGTGCCTGCGGTGCTTTGTAATGCACCTTATTTCGGGGGGCGTACGAGAGGCGGGGCACACTAGAATCGTACAAAGCTATAGATTTACGGCATTTCTAGATGCATTACTGCTGAAACAGTTAGAGCACCTTCAAAGTGGTTTACCTGAGCCAGAACTTTCGCCCAAGCGCTAGAATGCGCCTGATTTATGACCCGCTGTAGAGCGGGTTCATAAATCAGGTGCAATCTGTGCTATTATAATGTAAATGAAATTTGGCATTTAAACGGCATATTTCATACATGTGGCCCTTGGAGTTTTAAGCATCCCCTAAAATAAGTTCACACGGCTGATTTGGATGCCATTTTCGGTGCTGCTTTAGAGGCAGATCCGCTCTTAAAACAGCATTCAAAACGCCTAAAAGACACCCCCAGCTCATTTTCATTGATTCCTATGTAAAACAGTGTTGTAGTTCACACACAACATACTGTAGTTTTTCATGTGCATTTTATTTGCTTATTTTCAGCTGAAAGATAAGTGACATGTCCTTGAGGGGTTTTCCACGCGTAAAATGCCCATAGGAGTAAATGGAGAGCTTCAAAACCTCGTCCACAAGGGTGGTGCGTTTCTGATGCTGCTATGAGGCTGTATTCTACTGCCCTAGCAAGTAATTTGTATGGGTGATTCAGAAAGAAAATAGCGCTGAAAATCACATTGAAAACCACTTGCAAAAAAACCTCATCAAATCCTCATTAAATCCTCGCCTGAAAACTCCTGCATATCGGGTGTTTTTTTTTTTACTATTTAAAAAGGCTTTATTGACAGAACAATGGATGAGAAGAGCATATAAATTTCCAATAGCAAAAAACATCCAATAGTGAAAAACATTAGGCCTTGTGGGCCATATACAAAACAAGAGACTGAATATAACAATCTATTGAGAAGGATAAAAGGCACTTTTGTAAATACAGTAGTAATTGACAAGTGCTGTGATTAATAAACAGCAAGTAAAGCAAAATGCAACCATGAAAAAGGAATAATACAACCAACAGGCGGTGAGGGGAAGAGCCCCAACACCTACCTACAAAGGAGGGTAATAAAAAAGGGGGAGAGAGGGGAAGGGGAGGAAGGTGAGGAAGGAGGGGAGGGCGAGGGCGCCGTCCACAGACCTACCCACCGAGAGTCAGGACCCCAACACTGACCGGTCCCAAAATAGGGAGGCCGGCAAATCTAGAAAAATTATTTCAACGCGAAGAGAAAAAAAAAAGGAAGGCGAATAGGGGACAATGAGCATTAAGGAGCAAGCGATCAGAAGAGTGGGGAGGATTTAAAAGTGTTCCAATAAAACCACGTTTTCTGGAACTTGTCCACCTGAGCTGGATATCGGGTGTTTTTAAGATGAGTATCTGAAGCTCATTTGGATGCTGAAAAATCAGCATCCAAATCAGTAGTGTGAACTTACGCAAAGTTACCAAAATAACAAATTGCTATCCCCGCCTTCAGTCTGACAGATTCCAGATACTCCATGCACCCAAACACTCATATGCACTTATGTGGTGTACTGTCTGGGTATCAGGTTCATCCACTATTATGTAAGCTGGATGGGCTATTGTCTGAACCAAGCACTTTTTACCTTTTGTATCACCCATATTCCTACATAGATTTGAAGCTCTTTCCTCACACCTCTTGTTTGACCTGTGAATAATTGCTTTGTTACTATATAATGTTTGTTTTTTTTGTATTTATATCATCTGCTGAATATGTTAGCGCTATATAAAGATTATTATTATCAAAGGAGAATTTTTTTTTCTGATGTTTCTTAGGCTATGTTCACACGGCTTATTTTGGGACGGATTTCAGTCCATAATTTGCGCCGTACTGCGCAAATTACGACTGAAATCCGTCCCAGTCATTACGGTAATCCAAAGTTCTCATAGAGAACAATGGATTCCGTCTCCTCTCCCCGCTCGCAAAATATGGATGTCTATGGGGCCGACTATCTGCATATACAGCGCTCACTATATCCATCACTATCTTCTCAGTGGAGAGCTTGGCTGCCGCTGATAGCCAGCTCTCTGCTCCTGCAGTTGCACAATTAGTTTGCAGCTACACACTCTAATGGCCATTTTAAAACAGCCATGTATAGTTAAATGACCACCGCCCAGACATTTATAGTTTTTGGAAGATCAGGATGTAACTAAAAAATTAACCAGAGAACCCCTTTAATGTAATAAGATACATGGTATATGCTTGGTTGACTATGAATGTCAGCAAAGTGTGTAGTTAATCCTTTTCATTGAATCATTTACTTTACTATTATAACATATATTTAACATGAAGCAAAGAAAAAAAAGTACTGCAAAAGTAGACATCACCTCTAACTATTAATCTGATTCCAGACACGAGATGCTGTGTCAGTAATTGCAAATCGATAGGGGCATCCTTCAAAAGTTCTTTCACCAAATCTCCAATAAATAAAATGTACTTACTTTACAAATGTACTGCAATAATTAACTTTCTCAGCGCGGCCTTACGGCTATCTGTCAGTCACCCTTTGCAACCCTAGATTATAGTGAATGTGCTTAAATATCTGGAAACTAATAGCTGCTTGTAGCGTTCCTCTGCACTTAACATATGTAGTGCCAATTTCAGCTCACTTACTGTACAGAGGGGCAATGGGAGATGGGTTGGTTGCCAAAATATCTACTCTCTTTTGAAGGACAATAAACAGGTGTATTCAGATTATCAAGACAGAAAGTGTATACACTACAGTAATTGTTAATAACTGATATACTGTAATACAAAAATCTGCATATTTAATGTAAATGATATGGAAGGAAATAATTGCCTACTTAAAGCTGCAGTAAAACATGATTAAAGAAAAGGAGGTTGTAATTATGAAAGCAATAATTATTGTAATAAGCTCTAATTGTGTGGTAAATGAAGATAAGTGAATGTAATCTTGTATAACGTTTCTCTGGGCTCCCTGAGGACAATTTGTCATGTTTTGGGAAAGCTAGATGATGTATACAACATTAAGTGACTTCTTTGGTGTCATTCCTTTAGTCTATCCTTAGTGGCAGTGAAATATACAGTATAATGTGATGTTATGTGAGTAACATCTGTGTTGTTTAAAGAGAACCTGTCACATAGTTTTTGCCCCCTTTGCTGAGGACAGAACAAGCTAGTTTCAGACCTGCTGTTTCCAGCGCTGTGTCCCTTATTCTGTAAGATGCTGGAGTTTTTCGTTTTAAAATGCTCAAATTGCGTTTTCAACCAGAAAAGTCATTCAAAAAAGAGCCCATTCAACTTCATTTTTTTTTCAAACCCCCCCGCCCCCCCCCTACTTTAAGCCCCCCCTCAATGATAAACCTATTTCTTTGAATAAGAGAAAAAAGTGAAAACTGTCAGGGGGGAGCTAGCCTTTGGGGGGGTGGATTTTCACCTACTCATGAATAAAAATTTGGGGGGGTAAAGTCAAAAACTGCTGCTCTTACGAATAAGGGACACAGGCCGGGAAACAGCAGGTCTGACACCCCCTTTTCGCCCTCAGCAAAGGCGCAAAATTATGTGACAGGTTCTCTTTAAGTAATGTTATTACTTACTTTTATATTTTTATACAAATAAATAGAAAATACTGAAATATACTAGTTTTCAAACCGGCTGGTAGAGCAGTCCCAAAAAATGAACCCCCCGCTTTCTGCAACCCTTAAATTTTGGTGAGTTTTTGCAGGGGTAAAAATTAGAAAATAGGGGACGGGCCATTTTAATGGGGAAAAATGTCCCGCTCTTTTAAAGCCAAAGCACAACTGCATGATACTCCTGTTTTCTGCGCTTACTATAAAAATTTTTTTCCCATATAAAATTATAACTTTAAATGAGCAAGCCCATTTTATACGGAAATGTCTGGCGCTCTGTTAGCCCACAAAAAAACAAAACACAAAAATGCATTCAGCTCTTCAGTAAAACATACTGCAACACAAACAAGGGCAAAAGCTCAGGGTTTTTTTCTGGTCAAAATTTCCCTTTTGGGTCACATAATCTCCAAAAAAATTTGGGGAAACCCCTCGCAAGAAAACCAAAGAGTGATTTTTTTGACCCACTATTTTTACAATTTTGCCATAGGCAAATTTAAAAAAACTCTTCAGTTTTTTTAAATCTTTTAAAAACACAAAAACCCGTAACTTTTATTTATATCAAAACTTTTTAAAACCTTTTCATACACACTTTTAAAAAAAACCCTAAATCTTTTATCCCATCATTTAAACCCTTTTTTGTTCGGAAAGGGGGAAATAACCCCTTTCTATCACCCAAGCTGGGGGAAAACCCCCCACCTTTTAAACCCAAGGGGGCCTTTAATACTAAAAAGGGAAAGCCCTAGTTCAGTAAGGGATCCCAACCCCAACATTTGGGCCCCATTTCCTTTTCCCTACCTCCATAGAAAAACAGAACAAAAAAATGCCCCCTTGTGAAAAACCTTTCTCCCGCAGGTGACATTTTTAAACCCAAAGGTGGGGAGATCAAAATTTTAAAAAACGTAAATCCCGGGACCTCCCCCGGGCCGAAAATTTTTGGGCCCAGCTAACCTGGTTTTATCAAGGCTTGGGAGGCCAAATAACAGGGTTGGTCTTACCCCCATTTTTCCCTTTTAAATAAAAATGTTGGGGGTAAACACCCCTAAGGGGTGCCCCCACCAATTCCATAAAAACCGATATCTAAAGGTAGAAATTTTTTAACCCCAAAGGGAACCCGGGGGCACGTATGTTGTCGAAAACGGGTCCCCCTTTTGTCACGGGCCTTTTCCTTCATATCTTAACGATACAAAGGGACACTGGGGAATGAAAATTTAAACAAACTAGTGGTGAGTGAGAACCTTCTTCCCAATTTTAAAAAACTAAAAAACCCCCTATACATTTAACATCAACTTGACCGGGGGGCCTGAAAGCAATCAAGTTTTTTGGAACACAAGGGGTACAAAATTTTAGGGGAACCAAAAAAGATTTTTTTTTACACAATTGGATTTTTTTTTTGACACAAAACAAATTTTTGTTTAAATGGCACCTTTTATCACCAGAAAAAAAGGGCCCGGCCATGGGAACTGTCTGTGAAATAATTTTTTGTTTAAATAATTTTGGGTTTGGTGGGGGAACCCTATTTTTTTTTTTTAAACACCTTGAAATTTTTTCACAGATCGGTTTTTTTTGGGGGGGCGCTTTATTGATAAATTTCCCTGTTTTTTTGGGAAAAGTAAAAAAAAAATTTTATTCATGGATTTTGAATCTAATTTAAAATATAAAAAAATTTGGGGATAAAATTTCCTTTTTAAAATTTCATCGGGAGAAAATTAATTTTTTTGGGTTTCTTAAAAATTTAAAATTGGATGAAAAAAAAAGCAGATTCAGCCCAAAAAATTTTTTTCGGAAAAAAAAAGGGCTACCAATATTTTTAAAAACCCCTTCTTTTATTTGGGGAATCTACCTTCAAAAAAAAAAGGGGATTCCCAAAAAGGCCAATTTTTTGGGGGCTCGTAAAAAATGTTCAAATTAGAGGTTTTTAAATTAAAAAAAGTAAAAAAAAAATTTTAAATGAAACTTTTTCAGGAAAGGGGTTTTAATCCAAAAAAAATTTTTTGAGGAAGGTTTTAATGGGGCTTTGAACCAGGGGGACAGGGGAAACCATTTAAAAATCAGTAAAAAGAAAAAGAAAAAACCTTTTTAATTCATTGTATGGGGTCCCCTTTGATGATAGAGTAAAAAAAATGAAGCTATACTTAGAAGCCCTTGGGCACATTTAAGGGCAGATCCATATTCTCTGAGGTGTTTTCAAAATACCCTAGTGTCACTTATAGAAGGGGAAAGGGAAATCTTAGGGATGAATTTTACATAGTCATTTTGAGGGAAAATGGCAAAAAAACAGGGTTTTGCAGTCCCCGGGGGTTTAGGCCCCATACCCCTTTGGGGCAACTGCAGATCGCCCCATTCATATGGAAAGCTAAAGATTTTTTTAAATTTCCCAAATTTGATAAGAAAAAATTTGGAAAAAACCAATTAACCCAATTGAAAAAACCAAGGTTTTTAGGGGGCTATGTGAAACCTCCCCCCAAGATTTTGGGGGAAAAAACCCATACAGGAGTTTGGGCGTCGAACCCTCAAAAAACATTCTGAGTACTATTAAAACTAAGGTACCCCAACCCCTACAAAAAAACATTTTGGAATTAAAAAAATAATGGCGAAAAAAGGTGCAAAAATTTTTTTGGGGGGTAATGGGGAAAAAAAAGCTGGGGGAAAGAAAGGGGCGTTTTGGGGATGAAATTTTTGTTCCCGGGAAGACCCCAAGGGGATGGATCCCCAAAACTCAATAAAGGGGAAACCTTAAAGGCCTAAATGAAGGTTTTTTTCATTTTGGGAAATTTATTTGATCTTGCTGTTTCTCTAAATAATAATTTTTGAAGAAACATGTTTAAAAAGGTAAATTAAAGGGGTTGTCTCGCAAAAAAAAGAATAGTTTTTTCAAAAATTTGGGGAACACAAAATAAAGACTTTTCCCAAATAAAAATTGCATTTTTTCCCCTTTTTTTCCCCCCCCTAAAGGGGAAAAAAGGGTAAAATTTTATTCCCTTTCCAGGGGCAATTTCATTTTCCCCTCAGTAACGACCTGTAAAACAAATCTCCCCAGGGCGTTTTTTTAAATAGAAAACAAGATTTGGCATCCCCCAACAGGTAAACCCAGATGTAATCATAGTCCTTTGCTGCCAGACAGTAAAAAACTTTGTTTTAAAACCAAAAGAAAACAGCCCCTGAATTAAAGGGCTTTTGTTTTGGGGATCAAAATAAAAAACCCAGGGGAAAGTAATTTTTGGAAAAAGCAAACCCCACAATCTAAAATAGCTCTGAAAGCACAACGAAGCTGTCCAACTGGAGTTTAAAAGAAAAATTAGTTTTGAACCAAAATGACAGAAAATTTTCTTTCATCCCTTTCTTTGAAACCCTGGGGGGAGCCCAACTCCTTTAAAAGGTTAGGGCCCAAGTAAAAATAGCACATTTTGAATATATGACTAGGGAAAAGTATCTAGTTCAAAAATAGTTTTGTTTTTTTTTTTTCCCCCTCCCTTCCATCTTCCTGGGCCCCCCCTTCCCCCCCCCCCCTTCTCCTTTTCCCCCCCCTTTTTTTGCCTCTCCGTTTTTCCCCTAAATTATCCCTGGGCCCCTGAAAAGATGACAAAATTTTCCCAACAGGGTGACCCGGGGGGTTTTCTATTTAAAAATTAGGGATCCTGTAAAATTTGTTTATTTTCCCAAAGGACAAAATTCATTTTTTGGGTACCCATAGAAAAGTAAATTTTTAAATTGTTTTTGGGGCCGCCCGCCGGCTGGGGTTTAAAAATTGGCGGGGGCAAAGGGCAGCTGGATGCGGTAAAAAAATTTGAGGATACTGGGGGTTTTTTTTTACATCTCCCATTGGGGGAAAAATGGTGGTTTGGGAAGGTCTAGCGTGACCCGTAAGGGAGAGAACCCTTAAAATGGGAAACTTGTGAGGTTAAATTACTTGGGAGGGGGGAAGGGTTTAGAAAAAGAGCCTACATATTATTAAAAAGAAAAGGAAAAATTCCCGGGAAAAAAGGAGAAGTAGTTTATGAATAAAGTCTTAAGAAAATTTAACAAAAACCAATCCCCAAGGGAACTTTTTCCTTTAATGGGGCCCCTGGGGGTTTATGGGGCCCCGAATTTGGAAAATGGCATATTACATACATAGGAGAAAGTGTTTTATGGGAAGATAATAATGAAAATTGGCCCTATTGTACATTGGAAAAAATTTTCCCCAAAAATTTAATATGCATATTAATTTTAAAAGGGAGAAGGGGCTTTTTGGGGAATTGAAAAAGATGGAAAGGAGCTTTTTAATTTGGGGAAGCAAGTCTCTTATTTTAAATTCAAGGTGAGGCACCAGTTGCAATGATATGAGAGAAGTGAAAAGGAAGGGCCCATCACAGCCCGGGGGTTTATTGTTTGTTGGGCAGTGCATTGGCAGGGCAGAAACCGGTTTAAGAGGGGGCGCAACCTTTATGGAGAGGGGCAAATTTTGACTAAAGGGGTTTTTTTGGCCCATGAGACCCAGGGGTGGCAGTTTTAAGCAAAAACATGTTTTTTAGTGTGCACCCGCAAGGGAAAGGGGGGGGGTTTTAAAATTGGGGATTCTCTGTTTGCAAAAGGGGTAAAGGCCACCTGTTTTGGGGTTTTTAAAACCCAAAAAAACAGGGATATAAAAAGTAAAGGCCCTAACCCAAACTTTGTAATTCGGCCCAAAATTTCCTTAAAAATTAAACCCCGTTAGCGGGGCCGAAACATGTCGGCGAGGCAGGCTTTTACTTTTAAAAATAGTGATCTCTCACCTCGCCCTAAAAGGGTTTAAACCCGGGCGCAACGGGGGTTCCAAAAGGGGGGCCTTTTGTTCGGGTGACTTTTAGAGTAGGGCGACTCCCCCCCAAGTAGTTGGCTTGGGACCCCCTTACGAACTAGAATTTTTCTAAATAAAAAAGGGCTCTCCCCTTTTAAAATTTAAGGGGGGGTTCCCCCAGACTTAAAGTTTAGAAAAGGGAAAGTTTTTCCCCCCTTTTTCAAAAAGCAAAAAGGGTTAAAATTGATGAGGAAAAGAGACCAGGTTTTTAAAATAGTGTGTATATAGGGTTAAGATTTAGATATAAAAAAAGTTATTTTTAAATGTTTTAATAAATAGAAATTTAATAGAGTTTAAGTTTGCCTAGGGCCCAAAATAGAAAAATATAGTGAATTTACATTTTGGGCCCCACTCAAAAAGGCAAAAAATTTTTTGGACAGCTGCCTCCCAGGTAGCATGCGGGGAAAAATTTAAATTTCTCCTTAAAGGGGTTCCAAGGGGGTAAAAATTTTTTTCTTTGAAATGGGGCAAGGATGCAGAAAAAGTTACCTACCTGTCGCCTGTCACTGCCACTCCAAAGCTCTCCGGGGTCTGCTCCCCCCTTCACCCTTTTGGGTTTTTTAGTCTGAAAACCCGGGAGAGACTTTTTTTTCCTGTTTACTTTTAAAAAGGAGCTTTGAGCCCCCCTGCACATGGTAAAAAAGGAACTCAGAAGTGAAGAAGAGCAAAATCTCAAAAAAAATTTCCGGGAGCTGAAATGAAGGGGGGGACTGGATGGTCTTTTTTTTTATCTCCCACTCTGGCCCCATTTTGTTCCCCAGGGGTTTAAAATCCTTTAAAAAAAAATCAAATAAAACCCAAACTCAGGAAAGGGAACTCCCATGTTCTTTTTTAAAACCATAAATACATCCCTTTTTTTTACAGGCCCCTCCTCACTGGAATAAATTATTCTGGCCAATTAACACTTTAACCCCTTAAGGACCAGGCGTCTTTTTTTGGGTGACGGACGTTTTTTTTTTTCCCTTCCCCCCCCCTTTTCTGAACCCCATAACTTTTTATTTTTCCACCTACAAAAGACCATGGGGGCTTTTATTTTCCCGGGACAAGATGTCAAACTATAATATACGGGGAAAAACCGCAAAAAAATTCCAAGTGGGAAAAATTTTGTAAAAAAAAATGTATTTTTCCCCATTTTTGGGGGGGGGTTTTTTGTTTTTAAGGGCTTCAATCTTGGGTCGAATAATATTTGTTATTTTAAATTCCCCAGGTTTTTAAACGCTTTCCGGAAAATACCAAACAGTAGGGTTTTCCCGGGTTATTTTTTCCGTACCTTTAAAAAAATTTCCAAAAAATTTTCTTTTTTTTTAAAATTTTTGCCCCCCAAACCGGCCCCCATTTTTGTGCGCCCAAAAAAATTTTTTGTACAAAAACCCCTAGGGAAATGTAGTGGGGGGGCATTTTTTTCGGGCTGAAGTGTCCCTTTTTTATCGCAACATTTGGAATGCTTTTGCGACTTTTTTGATCATTTTTATTCCATTTTTAAAATAAACGTAAAAGCCCAAAAAAACGAAATTTTTTGGGCCTTTGGGGAATTTTTTTTTCTTTTTAAGGGTTTGTTCAGCGTAGGGGGATAAAGGGATGTTATTTTTTTAATAGTTTGGGCGGACCTTTTTTTTCCGGACCCCCGGGCGATCCCCAAATTTTGAAAATTTTTTTTAAATTATTTTAATAAATTTTTTTTTAAAAAAGGGAAAAAGGGGGGTTTTAAAAAACCAAAAAAAACCTTTTTTTTAATTTAAAAACCCCCTTTTTTTTTAAAAAAAAAAACCCTTAAAAAGGGGCCCACCGGAGGCCCCAAAACCCCCCAAAGGGGCAAAAGTTAAAACAAAAAAAAGCATTGCATAGAAAAGCAAAAGGGGAACAAAAAAGGCGTTACAAAGAAGGCGTTAATTAAAGGAAACCGCCGGGGCCCAACTTTGGGTAAAACAAAGCCCCCGCGGGGGGGAGCCACCCCCCCGGGCGCTAAAAACTCCCCCTTTTTTCCCTTGCTAACACCCGGGCGGTGACCCTGGGGGGGTCGTGAAGCGATCCCCCGTAAAGCCCCTTGGGGCCCCTGGGACTACTGTTTACCCCCCAAAGGGCTTTAAAAGGGGTTAAAAAAAAATGTCACTAAAATTCCTAGACCAAACTTATTCTTCTGTTAAATTGTCCCTGCTTGAAGGCTTTTTTTTTTAGTAAGGTTTGACGTTTTTTTAAAAGGGTATCATTAGGGGGAAAAAATAATTTTTTTGCCCCCCACGGCTTTCCCGGTTTTTCCAATTGGGGTTTTGCAGATGGGTTTTCGATTTGAAAACCCCCCCTAAAAAACCGACTTTTCGAACTTTCTGCAAAATTTTTAAAATAGAAAATCCTTCAACAGCCCCCCACTGAACAGATTTTTTTTCGGGAAATGGTTTTTTTTCCCCCAAAAAAACCGCCAAGGGTCCCAAAAAAAACTTAAAAAACATTTTAAATTTCTTCCCGCCCATTTTTTTCGGGGCAAAACATAAACCCATGTCGGGGTTTTGGAGGGGGACGGGTAAATTTCCCCAAACCGCTCCAAAACCGTCCCCCAAAACCACCGAAAAAAAGGGTCAAAATACCGGGTGCAAAATTTCCCCTTTAAAGTCAAATTTGGCCGGTTTTTTTCACCACTCCCCGTGTGGACCACCCTTTAATTTTTTTTTTGGGTTTAAATTTTTTTTTAATTTTTGTTTTTTTTTTTTATTGCAAAAATGAAAAAAAAAAAAATGCAATTCTGACATGGATTTTTTTTTAAACATTTCCCAAAAAGGGATAAAGTAGAAAGAAAATTTTTTAATGGGTTGGAAAATTGGGGGGCATGAAAAAAACTTTTTCTGTGAATTTTTAAAATACATATATTTTTTTTTTTACAAATTGTTTTAACTTAAAAATCAGGGATTTTGTATTTTCTTTTTATGTAATTTTTTTTCCCCCCTTTTTTTTTTTAAGCCCCCAAAACCTTTTTTTTTCAGCTCCTGGGTTTGGCTATGCCCCCATGGGAAAAAACCCAAGATCACTTTGCGGGGATGCTGATGGTTAGACAATGGAAGCTTCATTCCTCTGTCAATCACCTAGATGGTGAGCCCTTTGGTTTTTAAACCATTAGCATCTAAAAGGTTTTAAAAATGACTGGGACCCGGGAACAGGCTCTGACCCCCGGCTTTTTTTGGCAGCTGTGCTTTAAACCGGCTGGCTCTTAATGAAAGATCAGCGGGAAACAGCTTTCTTTTAGCCCGAAAACAATGAGAGTGCCTACCCCAAAAACACCGCGCTAGCTTCGTATTACGGGGAAAATTGGTGGGCAATGCAGCTGGCAGGGGAGGGGGGGGCCTGTAGTGGCTCAGGGGCCCAATCACAAATGAAACTCCTTAGACCCATTTTGTGCTCCCCGCTAAACACAAAACCTTAATTTTAAAAAACCACTGAAATTCTTTAAGACAACCCCCCCCCCCCTTTTCCTGCACAAATTGACTGATGGTCATTATGTTTTTGTGGGGGTCACTGGGTTTTAAAACAGCTATTTTTTTAAACAGACCAACAAGATTACTTTTGGATCCCCCCACTTTGGAAATGTTTTTCATTAATAATGTAATTAGACATTATGGTTTCTCCAAATGAAATTTCCCGACTTCAAGGCATTAAGAAGAATATATTGGGAAATTACAGAAAGGGGTCCCCCAAAAATTTAAATAGAAAAACCATTGGGAAAGATTTTAAGAAAAAGCTTTGAATAAACTCAAAACCCAAACCTTATTAAAAAAGAAAGATTTAATTGGGAACAAAAAGGCCTTTTTTTTCCCCGGGGGGTTTCACATGCCCCTTTTAAAAAAAAAAAAGTGTAGGGTGGCATTCTGTGTTCTTGACTCCAAGGGTCAGTAAAAAAAGTTTGCTACTAAGGGGAAAAAAAAAAAAACCCAATAAAGAAAAGACTTTCTTTTTGCAATTTTTTAAAAAATTTGGAATTTTAAGGGGAACCCTTCCGGGTTTTTCCCCTAAAAGGGGTTACCCCAAAAAATCCCAAGGAGGGGGCCCCTGAATTTTTAAAAATTTATTTTTGTAGTTGGACTCCGAATCTGATTAGAGTTAGAGAATGCCATACACAACTCTAGGGGCGACATGTCAGAAAAGAGGCGCTTCCACGCCTAGTTTTAAGGTGCATTAAATGAGTGCATAATGCACCTGAATAAATAAACCTGTCAAAAATCTGGCGTGTGGTATGTCTTGTATAGCATATTTGATGCATCTACTTTAGGCACATTCAAAAGTGTCAAATGCGCCTTGTTTTGGTGTACTACAGTTTTTTTTATAAAGAGAATACGGCATTAACAGTTTTTTGGTACAAAGTACATCAAATAAATGATGCAGCCCTAATGGGAAATATCTCCCTAGGTTGATGATGGGTACCAGGACAGCTCCAGGGAAACAGAATTTTCCCAGACATTTTTTGCTTTCTTCCTGTATCTCTCCCAAAGCTAACAGTGTTCTATACGTGGGTTAACTTTGTACTGCAGTTGCTGCTGTGTACATGATAATTTGCATGTAGGATTGATGAACACTTCTACCGGGAACTACTCTTGTTAATTCTGCAGAATCTGTGCCACCAGTTGGCATTTGTGAGAAGTAATTGGTATTTCATGATTACAAATCACTCTAACTATATATCAGTGTTTTGTCTTTTGCCTTACATCTTTTCTTTACAGACTAAATGAAAGAAGTAAAAAAAAAAAAATGTGTAAAAAATTCTCCTTTACTTTAGTAAAATTACCGTACTAGAATAAGCTATTAGACATTTGTTTCTGAAATTAGACATTTTGTTTCTGAATTATCCTGCTATAACAACACTAGTTGGCACAGGATTCTGGACTGAACATTGTAATGAATGATAGCCAACCTAGCAGTCACAAGCAAAAATTATACAAAGCTTGTATCAAATATAAAAAAACAGGACTCACCATTACATGCTGGAGCTGCAGGTCATCAGGTAGATAATGGAAGAGATATGGGTGACTGTTACATAATAAAAGGTTCAATCCGGACGCAAGGCTATGGCAAAGATAACTGACCCTAACTCTCCCTAAATCTTTCTCTAAACCTAGCCTTACTGCCTTACTGACGCCAGATCCCTTGAATCTATTCTGTCACAGAGATATCCTTAAAAAATGTCCACAAGCTGTCATCTACATTGGGAACACTAGGCAGTTGCCCAGGTTGTCATATGTATGGTGATAATATTTGTTATTTATATCATACATATAAATTGTCTTAGGCCCCCGTTCACACGGCTTAAATTTGCCGCGGATTGGTGCCGTTTTCCGCGCCGGATTTGCGCTTCAATACGGCGCCAATCCGTCGGAGTCATTACGGAATCCACTTGCTTCATAGAGAAAAAGTGGATTCCTCGCTCCTCCCCGCTCGGCAAATTTCCCCCGCGGGGGGAGAAAGTGACATGCACATTATTTACGGCGCGGACGCGCCGTAAACAATGCATTGTCCTATGGGCCGGGAGCGGCGCCCCCACCCCCCGCTCCGGCCCCGCCCCCGTCCCGCCCCTTATTTACCCGGGGGATTTGGCGCTCAATACGGCGCCCCAAATCCGTCGGGAATAAGCCGTGTAACACCGGCCTTATAGCTATTTATAAATATTTATATAAAATACATTATTTTATATTAATAATTAATTTTTGTTAGACCCTGGCACATAATTAGCGAAAAATGGGTTGGTTTTAAATCCCCCACCAAAAACACCCCCCCCAAAAAGAAAACGATTTGAAACTCCCCAAAACAGCCCAACTGCACCCTGGGCAGCATAGGGCACCTCAAAAAAAGACAAAATTTAAAAAAAAAAGCAGTTTAATAAAATAAAGATAAAAGTTTTTTTATTTTATGGTGCATTTCTGTTGCCAGTAGTATATATATATGCAAAATTGCTGGAGGAAATGACTGAGTGTGGTAAGCGGCATGGCCCAATGCACTGCTTTGCCATATGCTGTTAAGACAGAACTGCTTAAACTGCAACTCATTTCTACAAAGTAGGTGACCAAACAGGACCAAGGAATAACCATCCCTGACAACTGACACAAAGCAACTTAAAGGGGTATTCCCTTTTCATTGATTTAGCTGTAAAAATGGAGGCAAAGGTAAATAAAGACCATTACCAAATAGATTGCTGTTCCAGTTCTAATCTCCTGCTTGTGTACACAAACTTCCCTAGGTTACTGACCACCACTCTCTGCTTTAGCAGCAGTGGTCGGAATGGTAACGTCACTCTCTACTGTGTCCTATTAGCAGCACAGAAGCTTGTTTATATTTCTAACTGACTAACTTTAATCTGTTAGAGCTCTGTAGCCTTGTGCACTGCTGTTTAGATCACACCATCGCCAGTATCCCTCTGACAAACTCAACTAGGAATAGCAGAGCTGATAAACCCATTACTGCTGTAGACTCGCACAAAGCATAACCAGGAACTGGGAGCCTGAAGTTAGCTCTGGCTCTGTGAATCAAAATGGCGCGAACACTCCGTTCAACAGAATCAAAAATACAAGGAAAACCAAGACTTCTGGGTAAGCAAACTAAACAGATTACTAGATATAATCACTAGAACTAAACCAAACAAAACAGAAGATTCTAGATCTCTGGAACAGAATAGTAGCAGAATCCTAGCCACCGTCTCTCAGGACATGCAATATACTCTGCGCCTAGCCTGACAACCAGTGAGAACTTTATACAGGCTAGCAGTAACTATTCTACTAACAAGTTCCTGGCACATGACCTGGTCAGTTGATCTGCCCTAAAAGTTGTTGGGTGGTTGCATGCGACTGCCTCACTAGAGATCTAATATGGAGGAAAGGATGAAATGGCAGGATAATTCCTGCCATTCATAACACCTGAATAGTAAGCTAACTCGGTTGCTTAAAGGGCAAATTACTAATCTTATCTGCCCCTAATACAATGCATTCATGGAATTAGAGCAATAGTAGATTATGTATCATCCTACTTTTCTGCTGATAGCAATGTATAAGAGGCAAATTAGATAAGTAGGTAAGATAAGTGCTGAGCTTAACTGCTTAACCATCTTATAGCAAAATAAGGACCTAACCTAAGATGGCCGAGCCATTTTTATTTTGAAAAGTGCCCCCCTCTATGATGGATACCACTGGTTATTAGCTCATCTTTCAGATGCCCTAATGAAATGGTATCTTTCTCAGGGACACATTCCCTCTTACAGCTTCTATAATAGCCAAGTAATATGTTCATCATTTTGACACAGTCAAGAAAAAATGGAAACTTTATGACAGTAAAGATTGATTGTGTGTTAAATAATGCAGATGACTGCAAAACCGGTGAGGGAAAATACATTTAATCTCCATAGTGAATATAAAGAGAATTCTGCAGGGCAGGAATGAACTTGCGCTTTCAATAAGCGCGGAGGGTCAGTCTGAGATTGTTGCCTCTGCTTCTCTGGTATGATACTTTGATGCTAAATTGATTATGCTTGGCACAGAGCAAATACTACAATTCAGTATTATCTATGATTTCAAAAGGGGCTTTATACAGATTGCTTAAGACTGAAAGGTTTATGTTTTTTGAAATTATTATGGGCAAAAGCCCTGTTGTATTTACATCATGTTTTGCACTTATTATCACACATTTTCATTGATTCATAAGATTATTTAGGGATCTGGCGGTTTCTTCTGAAATTTAGTTGAATAGATATTCTTCATGAATAAAAATTGCTTTGAGTAATAGGGATCTATTCAGTGGATTGTGATGATTCTGTCTCGTCTGTGTGAGCTATCGACCTTTGACTTGTTGTTAGGTTAGTATTATATGACTTCTTTTTATGATATATTGCTGCATATAAGTCACAATGTACTTCAGTTCAAATTTCTTATGCAATAGTTATCATTTGTATTGTACAGACATAATATAGAATAATGTTTGACTATGAACTTTTACACTTCATGCTCATTGGGGATTTGGATAATTGGCAAGTATAGAATTCCTTTGTAGAATAATATTACAATAAGGGCTTGTTCACACGACGTTTTTGTGATCCGTTTTACGGATCCGTTTTACGGATCCGCAAAACGGATCTAACAATTGGGCAGTGTGATTAACATTGCTTTCAATGGCAAAAGCGCATCACTGTTACACAAGTGATCGCCGATGCGCTTTTCCGCAATCCGCTTTTCAGATCGTTTTAAGAATTGACAGTCAATTCTTCTTGCGTTTTACGCAAAAGAAATCCCCAAAAGGAAATAATGAAGTGCATTTTTGGCATCCTGAAAGCGGATCCAAAGCGCAGCATACATTTGGGTGCGTTTTGGATCCGTTTTCGATGCCAAAAAACGCATCCGTTTAAAACGCATTGGATTTAAATTAAAAAATAAAATTTTAATATTATGTTTGGGTTATATACAGTAAATGTTTATAAATTAATATTTATATAAATGTATAAAATTTAAAATATATATAATAGTATATTTATAAATATATTTTTTAAATATACTTTTGTATAGTATTTATATATAATATAAATTTATATAATATTATAATGTAAATTTAAAAAATAAGATAAAATAAAGTATTATTTATATAAATAATATTATGTATACTAAAATATATTTTAGCTTTATAAATATTTAAGTTTATACAATGATTGTTATTAATTAAATTTACATGGGGTGGGTTTGAAAACTATTGGTTGATTTAAAAAAAAAAAATAGGGGGGCGGGTTCTAAAATCATAGGTGTATGTACAGTTGATTGACACTAGGTAAAAAAAGGTTTTTTTCTTGGGCAAGGATAGGTTATATTATATTTAAATTGCAGTTTGATAGGTTTATTTAAATAAAGTATTGAAAAAACGGATCCAAAAAACGGATCTGTAAAACGCATGCAAAACGCATCCAATACGCATCCAAAAAAGGATCAGCTGTTGCGTTTTCTGGATCCGCTTTTTGGATGCAGTTTGCATCCAGTTTTCACAGGTTAAAAACGGATACGTAAAACGCATCCAAAACGGACCCAAAACGTCGTGTGAACAAGCCCTAAGGGTTAAGTGTATAGGGAAGTTCAGGATTTTTTTCTGCTGGGTTGGAAAAGACTCATCCAAACAATTAGGGCGCGTTCACACGGCACAGGACAAATACCGGCCGGTTTGCCGGTATTTGTCCTGTTTTGCGCCCGTCCCCACGGCCGCGGGGGGGGGGGGCGGCTTTTCTCCGCGATGTGCAGAGAACAGCCCTCCCCTCCCATTGAGAAGCACATCTTCCGTCGGGAAACCGAGAGGAAGATTGTGCTTCTACAATGTTTTGCCCCCGGACGCCGGCGGCAAAACCGTCCAACGGCAAACCTGTGCAGTGGGGGCTGCTGCACAGGTTTTGCATAGAGCACAATTGTGCTCATTTTCGGCCGGTTTTTCAGGCGGTCTGAAAAACCGCAAACCGGCTGAAAAAACAGCCGAAAACCCGTGCCGTGGGGACATGCCCTTATTGTGATGTACAGTGTTGGTCACTATTTGCTGGCCAAATGTAAAACTACAAAACTAATAATAAGGATAGGTAATCCATTTAAGTAAAACCAAGGCATATTTTGCAAAGGAAGCATATTAAAGTGCACTCCCACAAAATACTATTTCTCACCTATCCATATCTACTTAAATGCTAGGCCACCTGACATCTCTAGAATGAGAATCCGATGTCCAGCTTCCATTGTCATCTTGCTGTGCATCATGATCACCCTTTAAAAGCAGTAGCATAAGGTTAAAGGAACACTTGTAGCGGGACATCTGGCTCAAAGCCCAGTGTCCTGCAGACATCTTCTGGTGGTTTGTGTTGACACGATTGCCCTTTTGTTTGGGAATGTGAGGGCCCAATTTTCATTAAAATAATAATGGATCATTGTGCACAATTCTTTCAACCAGATGATTCATCCATGCTTTGCCTTTTCAACCCTTTTTTTTTTTTTTTTTTAAAACCCAAAAAAAAAAAAAAAAAAAAATAAAAGGCCCTAATGAAAACGTGATCACCCTCAACCCAAAATTAAATAACAGAAGCTTTACCCAATTGCTACATTTAAAATTTTAGATAATGTCCTTTTAAATTTCCAAAAACCTGTACCAAACGAACCAAGACCACTAAAACCACATTCAGCGGGACAAGTGAGAATATACCAACCATGACACTAGTACCCAAAAACAGAACACTGTGACCATATACCCGCAATGTGATGAATAAAACAAAAATGCATTACTGAAAACAAAACATTATATTCAACCAAAATTACCGCATACAGTGGTGGTACCCCCTGAAACAGGCTTGAAATATAAAGGTTAAATAAAATTTTATTGTGATACAGGGACGTTTGAAGAGTTTTTCTTTTTTTTTCTTTTTCCATCTGGACCCATGAAAATATCCCCATCTTTACGTAAAATTTACAAAACAAAATATCTTAAGATCCTCACTTTATCAGCATTTTCAACCCAAAAACCCATCTCTATACAAATCCCCTTTTTGATTCATAGGTGCATGTATAGCCCTGTAACAGTGTCCCCCTATGCAGGAGTCCCCTGTGCCATGTACCCCGTGCCAGTGATACCCCTGTAGCCAGTTGATGCCCCCCTGTAGAACCAGTTGATGCCCCTCTGTTACCAGTAGATGCCCCCTGTAGCCCCAGTGAGATGCCCCCCTGTAGCAGAGATGCCCCCATTGTAGTAGTGTGGCCCCATTTTAGCAGTGATGCCCCCTGTTATCAGGTGATGCCGTTTAGCCATAGATGTTTTCCCCCACTGTAGCCCAGAGATGCCCCCCTGTAGCAGAGAGGGGGGGGATGCCCCCATTGTACTAGTGTGCCCCATTGTAGCCAGTGATAGTATGCCCCTGTAGCCTGTGATGCCCCCTGTAGCAGTAGATGCCCCATAGCAGTGATGCCCCCTTCTAGCCAGTGATGCCCCCCTGTAGCCAGTGATGGCCACCCCTGTAGCCAGAGAAGACCCCTGTATGCCAGTGTGCCACCATTGTAGCAGTGTGACCCCCCTATAGCCAGTGATGCCCCACAGTAGCCAGTTTGCCCCCATGTAGCCAGTGTGCCACCTGTAGCCAGTGTTTCCCCCTTGTAGCCAGTTTTCCCTTGTAGCCAGTGAATGCCCCTGGTAGCCAGTGTGCCACCATTGTAAGCCAGTGTGGCCCCCATGTAGCCAGTGTGCCCATGTAGCAGTGTGTCCCCATGTACGCCAGTGTTGTTCCGATTTGTAGCCAGTGTGCCCCCCTTGTAGCCAGGATGCCCCCTTGTAGCTAGTGTGCCCCCCTTGTAAGCCAGCGTGACCCCATTGTAGCAGTGGGCACACACTTGGTTAGCCTGTGTGCCTCCCCCTTTGTTGCCAGTGTTGCCCCCTTTTCGACAGTGTGCCCCCCTTGTAGCCTGGATGCCCCCATTGTAGCCAGATGCCCCCATTTGTAGCAGTTTGGCCCCCATTGTAGCCAGTGTACCCCCATTGTAGAAGTTTGCCCCCTTTGTAGCAGTTTGCCCCACCTTGTAGCCAGGGTGCCCCCCTTGTAGCCAGGATGCCCCCATTGTAGCCATGGTGCCCATCTTCTAGCCAGCATGCCCATTGTAGCAATGGTGCCCAATTGTTGCCAGTGTGCCCTTGTAGTCCAGTGTGCCCCCCTTGTAGCCAGTGATGCCCCCTGTAAGTAATTATAAAATACAAACGAGTAATCACATGGGTCCCGCGAGTCCCGGTCCAGAGCTGCTCAGCTGTGGGAGCTGCAAAGCGATGTACGCAGCGTGACGACATCACGCTGCTTACGCTGCACGCAGCTCCCAGGGATCTCCTCGGCGCGAATAGCTGCCAGCCGGAGGAGTATCGTGCTACACACAGGGGGCGCGGTTGAAAGTGTGCGCACCCTGTGACGCTGATACAGGGGAGGATCAGGACGGGAACGATCCGTCCACATCCTTCTGCAGATGCTGGTCTGCTGCGATGTATAAAACTGTCGCGCAGAGGTCAGGGGCGATACCTCCGGGCGGGCAGGGCTGGCCGCGGTGTCCCCCTCGGGTGAGCGGAGCCGGCGACCAGGGCGAACCGCACGCCCTGCCCGCCCCTAGGAACGGCCCTGATCTCCAGCCACAGTGTTATACAGTGCTGACATCTCTGCCTAGGTGTGTAGCAATCTGCTAGAGTGATAACCAATGTCCCTCAGTTTGAAGTTTCTGTTCCTTTTAGTTTGCGCCAACTGGTGATTACAGGCACTTTGATAAACATAAGGTATTACATAATCATATCACACCACTTGATTTGATTTTTGAGGCTTCATGTGGCTGACCCCGTGCTGACCCACGGCCATATATCAATAATGATCTGAAGATCAATAATACAAATCCCGTATGGGGAAAATAAAAAAAAAAGTTCAAGAAAAAAAAAAATAGAAAAAGGTAAAACACAAAAAATAAAAACATATACACCGCCCTTTCCCCTTTAAAAATGCCAATCACCCCCAAAAGATCAAAAATAAAAAAGTATACATATTTGGTATTGCCGCACGTGTAACAACTACCTATAATCTGTCAATGTTATTTAACACCTCCTGGTGAACACGTAAAAAAGAAACAAAAAAAAAACAGTCACGGAAAATTGCGATTTTCGGTTCATCCCCAGCTCAATCAATGGATAAAAAGATATCAAAAACTCCAAAAGACGCCAATGTGGTACCAAAAAAAATGTCAGTTGATCCCACAAAAAAGCCCTTACATAGCTCTGTGTATGGAAAAATAAAAAAAATGTGGCTATTAGAACAATGCATAAATATTGTTTTACACAATGAAAACACTTTTTCTTTTTAAAGCACTTCATCATAAAAAATATATACATTGGCCATAATTGTATCAACCCACAGAGTAAAACTAACTTGTCACATATACTACATGGTGAGCGCTCTTAAAAATAAAAACAAAGGGCGACATGTATGAACGGGCTTTTCGCCTGTTTTTATGAGTAACCAGTGCCTTCCTGCCCGAATCCCTCTGTCGGACGCAGGGATGATGTGTTAGGCGCAGCGTCCGCCACTTCAGCTGCGCCCCGCCATGACGGGGCGGGCACTGGGGCGCAGTGTCGGGCGCGGTTGTAGGCGTTCCAGCGGCGGGACGCGGCCTGCGCTTGAATAACTCACGAGGCATGTACCGGATGGCGGGCTCGCCATAAGCCGGCGCAATGCAGCGCTCTGCAGCTCCGACAGGCACGACCTAGTTTATTTTGGTCTAAATGCACGCGGCGGCGAAGTGAAGCAATGACGGAAACATGCGAGGAAACATAGAAGATCGCCAGAGAAATCTCGGCGCTCCGCTCCGTGCAGCATGGAGTATGATTCCCAAAAAATCACCTTTATAAAGGCGGAAAACATTGTCAGAAAAGAGCTCAACCTCAAAAATTAAAAAAATATTAAAAAAAAATAAACTTTCCAAAAAATCGAGAATGGAGCAATATCAAGAATTAGGATATTGGGAAAAATTGCCGGGAAATACAGAATTCAAATTCTGAAAGCTATTCTCATTGGCCCGGCATAAACCAGCCAATCAGATAGGAGCGACAGGGGAACCCATTAAAACCTATGGAGAACTATTGACCAATCAGAATCAAAGGCGGACAGTTCAAAATACAGTAAAATGCAGAAAATAGCTGATTGGCTGAGCTAGCGGGGGGGCTATCTCGGCCAATCAGAATAGGAGCGACAGGAACCCATTATAACCTATGGAGAAGTTTAAACCCAATCAAAATCAAAGGGGGGGACGTTCAAAATACAGAAAAAAATGCTGAAAAGAGCTGATTGGCTGAGCAGCGGGGCTTGGCTATCCCAGCCAATCAGAGCGCGAGCTACTTCTCCCATTGTATCTATGGAGAATGGGCGCAATGCAATCTCCGCTCTCAGCGCCGTGCGGCATGGAGTATGAATTAAAAAAAACATTTTTTATTAGTTGTAAAATAATCCTCTGAAAAAGAGCTCAAACATTCTGGATAAACTAAAGCAATTCAATCCCGAACAACTGCGTTTTGTCGACGAGACCGGCGCTACAAACGGGAATTGCAATAGAGAGAATTGCCCTGGAAATACAGTAAATTCAAATTCTGTAAGCTATTCTCATTAGTGTTGAGCGACCTTGACGCGTTGGCTATTCCGAGATCGAGCGATAGTCGTCGGTACCGCTATCGATAAAGGTTTTTTCGATAGTTGAGCTCGATGTATGAGCGATTACCGATTAAACGTCTATGGGAGAGCACCAACACCTTCATTATTACACCCAAACAAGGCTTTTATTTGGGGGAGAAGCTGAAATTTATAACATCACACATCGAAAAATGATACGTGCACATCTTAGGCAACACACTTAGTATAAAAAGTCACAGAAAAAAAGTCACAGAACCATTCACTTCCCTGTCCTTGTACCATCACATGACCGTTTTTAACCATGGCATCACCCACAATTAAAAGGTGGCCAGAAGGCGTATGATTTGAACCATCATCTTCTTGACACTGGACCACTACTGGAACACTTACTGGACACGTGAATAACCCTGTCCTGAACGCAGCAAGGAGCCCCAAACCTGCAACACACCCAGATTTAAAATGCCGCAAAAGGAGTCTTCAACCACCATCTTTATTTGGAACTGGACACTAACTATATCTTCCCAGTACCGCAGAAGACGCATCAAACCTGTCTACACCACGACTTTAAAAAGTTCCAGAAAAAGGAGTCTTTCAACCACCATTTTAGATGACTTGTACATATACTGACCCTGTCCAGGGCCATCAATATGACCATTAGAACCTGTCCTGACCCCCAGATGTACAAAGTGCCCGGAAAAAGGAGATCTTTCAACACCATTTTAGTTGACAGGACTTGACTAGAACTGTCCTGTGCCACGAGCATGAACCAGGTCCGGAGTCACAGTGGGTGCGTGAGAGCCCAGCTGGCTCCGTCCATCAATTAACACGCAGGTCTAAAATGCCCTGATTGACTCGCAACAAAAAGCTGTCCTTGCGTACAAGCATAGGGCTGAAGCGGAAGTGAGAGACTCAGCCTCCCTCAGTACACAATCAAGAACCTGGGTAGCTCCCCCGCCACCTCACGATCCTGTTAACGCCCCGCTCTTCATCCGCCGCTTTGCCCCTCCGTATGAAGTGCGGACCAATTGAGCTTTCACTGGAAATACTGTGGTTTAACGCTCCTGTTACAACCCAGTGCCCTTTTGCTTGGCATTCTTTTTCCTCATTTTATCTCAGCGTGCTGGAGAAATTGTATCTGTACTTTGTTCTCTGTCCGTGCTCCATACTCCATGTCTCTGAATAACCTTCATCTGTCAGTTTACCATGTACCCTCTCCGCTTTATACAATTCAAGGGAATTTTTTTAAACCAGCTATTTTGTACATCAAGTTTTTTAGTAGTTTAATTCTCAGAAAACACATTTTTAAAATACGGATGAATCCACAATGTCTTTGTTTCCTCTTTTTTTCATTGTATTAAATGGGTGTCCTCAATACAGGGATTGATAGCCTATGTAAAGATCTTGCAAAAACAAGTCATTATTTGCAATATGTGTCCATTAACAGTGTCTACCTATCTGGTTTCTGACAGCACCATCACCCTTGACCACTCTTGACAATTGGGAAGAACAAATGTCTGTTAGAAGACAACATTTTTAGAATAAGGACCTGTAGTAATAGCTGCATGTCACAGCAAAATGTGCCCCCAAAAATTCAAAGCAGACCCTTTAGTGGGGCTGTGCACTTGGACAATTGTGAAGACTAATGTCTGTTAGAAACAAATTTTTTTTAGAATAGACTTGTATTAATAAATGCAAGTCCCACAGCAAAATGTCCCCCAAAAATCAAAACATGACCCATGGGAAGCCACTTTTGACATTGTGAAGAAAAATGTCTTTAGAAATAACATTTTTTTAGAATAGGGACCTGTAAGTATTCGCTGCATTTCAAAGCAAAATGCCCCCAAAAACGGCAAAATACAAAGCATGTCCCTTGAGCCACTTTGGTCAATTGTGAAAAACAAATGTTCTGTTAGAAACAACATTTTTTAATAATAGGACCTGTAGTAATTTTTTTTTTTTGGCTGCATTTCAAAGCAGCATGCCCAAAAAAATTATAAATAATGACTTCCTCTGCCACGTAATAAAAATTGTGAGGGAGAAATGCCACTTAGAAGCCACATTTTCAGTCCAAAGGACCCATAATTATATCTGTATCTCACAGCAACATGAACCCTTCAAAACCAATTGACAATGCGAATACTTCTTATGATAAAGTGAGTAATTGGAATTCGGTGTTGTCATGAAACCTTGCTGTCTTTTACATTCTCCTCACAGAAAAAGAGAAATAAAAGAGTAAAAGAGAATAAAAATTGCAGTAAGAAATGATCATTTTCAAAAAAATATTTTCAAGAGGACCAATTTCTGGTTGAAAAGGAATGGTGAATAGACCGGCAACTAATCGTGACCTCGTCAATTGGGGCCACAACCAACATCATCAGAGATCCATAGCCCCGATTCATTCTATGAAAAGTCAAACGATCCACATAGATCAGTGGAAAGCCGGATCTGCGTATGTCCTGTAATACACCTCCAGCTGTGGTCTGAATGTCCGCGTCAGAATGACGCTGGTGCTGCAGGGTCAGTAACAACACACCCTATGGCATGACGAGCCAGCTCGGGCCCATTCGTCCCATATTGCATACCCAGAAGTCCTATTGGGTCCGGAACACATGAAAAAATCGGTGAAGAGACCCAGATAGTCGTGCACCATGATCTTAAGCTGATCTCTGTGTTTGGATGTGTGCCCTGTCATTGCATGCGTTGGTGAGGTGGTAACCAAAGATTGCCAGAGGTCACCCATTAGCTTCCGCCACCTTGCCTGCTGCTGCCTCTAACGCCTACGGTTGTGCACACTAACTGCTTGTCACAGTCCCGCTGATGTTGTTCCACCGTGACATTTGTGGAACGTGAAGCAGACAGCACACAGATGTCTCCAGTTGATCAATCACAAGGTCTCCATTTCAGCATTTTACTCTCTATTGGGTGGGTCGGAATGAAAGTGCTGAGATTTTTGTTTGTACCAGGGATCCAGGAGGGAGGCCGACCCATAACTGTGTTCATATTGATGGCCTTAATGCGAGGATCATGGGTGGAAATGACATCACAAGCACCATGTGAGAGATGGAGCCTTGATTTCCCAAGCCTCATGGGTCGAGGGCACTAGCAAAACTGATCTTCCTCATCTTCCTCCCTCCGCCTCAAATTCGCGAGCCATGAGACCTCTTTCCAAGGCTAAGGACGTCGTAACATTTGTGTCGTAGGAATACCTCCTCCTCCTCCTCCTCCCTGCCTCCGGCAACAGCTTTCAACACAGCCCTGACATGCCTGAGATATGCACCCTGGAAGATGATGCGCCACCTGCCTAGCTCTGACGCCCGAAACCACAGCCTAATGAAAAGAGCGATGAAATTGTGAAACTGTCGGGCCTTGTGGATTTACGGAGAGAAAGCTCCGTGCCCGCATCTGTGTCCGGTCTCCTCCTACCGTCGCTGGCGGACCCTGTTTGTATTCACGAGTGTCCCAACGATCGGTTCCAGAACTAAATCACCAACAATGCTCAAGCTGACAAGGGGCAAATTGCTGCACCTGACCATTTGGTGGCTTCTTCAAGAACTGGCAAGGATGGTGCAGATCTCTTTCCACTGCCTCCACTCCGGTGGTTCAACCCGAGTCCGCCACCGCGGCTTGTTCAGGCCATGTGGCACTACGTTACTGCGTAATGGCATTGCGCGCTGCCATTACAATCGCAGGAGGCCTTGTGGAGGTTTTTTTTTTTTTTGGAAATTTCAGCGTGTTGCTCACCGACAACAATGGAGAACGGTTGACGAGGAGGCCGAGCGACGCAGCCACCACGTGTGCAGCAGGCGGACGAAGCAGGGTGCGAACATCAGAAGTGCGAACATCAGACCTCAGAGCCTTCTCTTCAGCAGCATCCAGAACCCTGGTACTCTTTAGAATTTCTGGGACAACAAGGTTCATGAACATTGGCCAGGCAAGGAAGTGCACCAGCTACCGATCTTATGGGCTGCCAGCAGAATTTCGCTCCGTTATCGCCACCACCTTGCCTGCACAAGGTTCTTGTCACCCAGCCACGCTCGGCACTCTGATGCGGAGAGCCGTCCACAGCTTCCTTATCTTGTTGTGGACGGTCTCCAAGGCAGATTAATTTCAACACGGGCCTGGTGTCTCTGGGCACGTGATGCCACAGAGGAACCTTGGGGAAGAACCCAGCACCCATCCTGCGGGTTTTTGAAGAGCGTTGCGGGGCCCCCCGAGGCCTGAGAACACCGTCAACCCCCAGAGACATCCACCCCAGCTCACCCAGTGAGCTGTCCACATAGATATAGCGGCCTGGCCGGTGCTTACTAGTCCATGTTTCGTGTGAGATGGTACTTTTTTCCGGACACAGATGCAGACAACGCGCTTGAAATTTTTAGATGACACGTGGCTTGGCCAGGGCAGGGACGGCTTTTCTGGCAAAGAAATGCCTTGCCTCGCATCTGGTATTGGGGTGCAGCGAGGGTCCTGACGTGGCGTAACCATCTGTGTCCCACCAGAACGGAAAGGCAACATTTCAAAGGCCAAAAGCCTGGCAATGCCGACATTCAGGCTTTTGGCTTTGGGATGGTTTGGGTTTAAAGTTGTTATCTTTCTGCTCCCAAACCAGGAAGACAGAAGGCTGGCCAGCTAGACTGCCGCTGTACGGCGGCAGGTCATCAAACTGGCGGAAGAGAAAGGGTAACGGGATGGGTCTCTGGTGGTGATGGTGTAATCGGGTGCGACGGGTGAGGCTGAAGCCTGAGGCTGATCCTTATCATGACTCTGAGAGACATGGACAGCTGAGGAACGCTTGTGGTGGCTGGAGGAGGAGAGGCGGAGACAGAGGGTTGTGATAGTGGTTGAGCCACGGCGTCGGTCTTGCCTTTTTAGGCCAATTGTTCCCTCCCATATTCAACTCATGCATTCGCTGCAGTGTGACTAGACAGTTGGAGTGGTTAACCACTTAAGGTTCTTGCCTCTACTATATGGTCGTTTTTGTAACGGCAAAGGCGGCATTTGACATCGCTGGGTGAATCAAGGCTTGGTCAAAGAAGGCCCAGGCTTGAGATGTCCTGGACCTTTTTGACGGCTATACAGGCCGAGGACGGCGGTTTGTCGCTGACCGTGGCTGGCGAATCAATCACGGTCTCTGCTTCTGCCCGACCCTCTCCCTCTCCCTTTTTTGTGTGCGGGGACCACCCGGTATTGACACTAACTACCCCCATCGTCTTCCTCCTCAGTCCACTGATGAGCGCTCTGCTGCAAATACTGTCTGCCGAAAAGACCAGAAGGATCCGCAATGTCATCATCAATCATCATCATCAACATCAACACGTGACTGTGGTCGACCTGACTTTTCTGCATCCAGAAGCTGCGGCTACCAGCAATGGGCACTGCAAGGCATTGCCGACCGCCCGGGATATTTTTTGCCGATTGACCGGGCTTCCTTTACCTCCGTCTGATGGCATCAAGTAACTGGGCGTCAGAGCAGACTTAAATCATCCTCTTGATCATTTAACAGCCCTTCTGACCCAACCTGCATGTTTGTACATCAAAGAATGTCTTCAGACAAGGATTATCCACAGTGGTGGGTACTACTACGATTGACCATTTGGGCTGCTTCATGTTGGACGGATGCTGATGATGCTGATGACGACATTTTTGGCCGTCTGCGAGGACAGAGTATGACTGCTAATGCAGGTTGCATTAGACCGAGCTGAAGGAACCAGATTGGCGACGATGTTTCGTACTTAGTATTCACAGGCCCTGACCGCACATGACAGGCCTGACGGTCCCTGCAACTGACGATCCCGCTGACATGCGTGTTGTCCAGCCACACTGAAGGAGCACCTTCTCTCCGAACTCTACCTCATGTGACTAGACCTTCCCCTCTTTGCTCGCTACCACCTGCATTTCGTCGCTCCATTTCAGAAATATAAAATTTTGAGAGGTATGGGAATAGTTTTGGAAGTCTCTTATGGAAATGACGGCAACTCACAGCTAGTTCTCAAGATCCCTCTAATCAAAACTAAATTGCTGGATTCAAATTTTAACTGCAAGGTGTCTATCAAAAATTCTGGACTGGCAAAAGTCCAAAAAACACGTATCTGTTATGTTTTGGAATAATAAACGTATTTTTTATGTAGCACCTTTCATCACCTGTGGTGAATATAGAATTGCTGTTTTAAGATTTACTTAGAACGGCGTCAATGAACAATGCTGGGTGTGCAAAAGGTCAAAAACACGTAACTGTTATGTTTGATATAATAAACGGTATTTTTTGCACCTTTCAATTCATCCCTGTGTGAATATAGAATTGGCTTTTTAAAAAGATTTACTAGTATGCTGCGTCAATGAAAAATTGCTGGGTGCGCAAAGTCAAAAAACACGTAAACTGTTTATTTTGTATAAAAAACGATATTTTTTGCACCCTGTCAATTCACCGTGGTGAATATTAGAATTGCTGTTTTTATAGATTTTACGTAAGATGCAGCGTCAATGAACAATGCTGGTGTGCAAAAGTCTAAAAACACGTAACCTGTTTAGTTTTGATAATAATAAACTGTATTATGCACCCTTTCCATTCACACATTGTGAAGTATAGGAATTGCCTGTTTTAAGCATTACGTAGATGCTGCGTCAATGAACAGTTGCTGGTGCGCAAAGTCAAAAAACACGTAACTGTTATGTTATGATATAAAAAAAACGGTTTTTTTTGCACCTTCAATTCACCAGTGGTGAATATAGAATTGCTGTTTTAAGATTTTACAGTAGAACTGCATCAATGAACAATGCGGTGCGCAAAAGTCAAAAAACACTTAACTGTTATGTTTTTGGGTATAATAGAACACGATATTTTTTTGCACCTTTCAATTCACCAGTGGTGAATATAGAATTGCTGGTTTAAGATATACGTAGAGCTGCGTTCAATGAACACATGCTGGCCTTCGCAACAAGTCTAAACAGACGTATACTGTTATGTTTTGTATAATAAACTGTATTTTTTGCACCTTTCAATTTCACCCGTGGTGAATAAGAATTTGCTGTTTTAAGATTTACTAGATGCAAGCTCAAATAACAATGCCAGGTGTCGCAATAAGTCAAAAAACCACGTAACTGTTATGTTTTGGTATAATAAATCGCTATTTTTTGCATCCTTTCAATTCAGCACCTGTGGTGATTATAGAATTGTGTTTTAAAGATTTTACGTGTAAGTCCCTGCGTCAATGAACAATCTGTGTTGCGCAAAAGTCAAAAAAACACTAACTGTGATTTTTCGTACGATACACGGTATTTTTGCACAAAACAACCTGTGCTGGACTACAAAGATTGCTGTATGTAATTTAACTGCAAGGTGGTATAATCAACAGTCACAGGAGGTAATGGTAAAATTGAAAATGAACACCTATCTTCTGAAATGTATACTGGATAATAAATTAGAGGTTTTGCAGCTAACAAAGAGACCTGCAGTTACCTAGAAATGATGTGTATCAATATAATTCCAGGCTGCCCAATATCCAGGAAATATTTCAAAAGCAAACTGTTTAATAATAAAGATATTCCAGCGTACTAATATAGGGGGTAATGAATAAAAAATATTAAATCAATATAATCAGTTTATTTCTTTATTTTCGTTACACCCATACTATGATCCTTGGCGTAACAAAAAAAAGAAATAAACCTGATATTATTGAATAATTATTTTGTTTGATATTTACCCCCATATTATTATTCATTTTATTATACACATCGGGACACACTCTTCATATTATTATTGATTTCGGATTTCGGCATGTACTGTTTTATTTTAGATTGTCATTAGAAAACCATAGGAGCGTTCTGCTCAAACCCTCAGCTCCATCCCCATTGGTCCCAAAAACCGCTGCCTCTTTAACTTAGCCAATCACGAAACAGAGCTCGCTCTGCATTTCTTTTTCCCATAGAACTCTATGTAAAGTAGCTCCGGCGCTCTGATTGGCTAGCTTAGACGGCCCACCGCCGCTTCAACCAACATCATCTCTTTTCTGCCTTTTTACTGTATTTTGAACTGTCCCACGCTTTGAATATGAATGGTCATTTTTTTCTCCATAGGTAGTAATGGCCATCTGTCGCTCCTATTCTGATTGGTCATCTCCTCCATAGGTTAGAATATGCCACTGTCGTTCCTATTCTGAATGGCTGGTTTATATGGCCGACCAATGAGAAGGGCTTAAACAATTTGAATTACTGTATTCCCAGCAAGTCTCTCTATTGCAATTCTATGATAGCGCCGGTCTCGACGACAAACGCTTGTTCGGATTTAAGTGCTTTTATTTTTACAGAAGGTTCATCAGCCTTTAATCTGATAAATATTTACACTTAAAAAAAATTATTTTTTTATTTCACTCCATGCGCACGCGCCGGCTGAGCGCCGAGATTGCATTGGCGCCGATGCTCTCCATAGACTACAATGGAGAAGTAGCTCGCTCGCTCCTGATTGGCCCGAGATAGCCAAGCCCCCGACTAGCTCAGACCAATCAGCTATTTTTCTGTATTTTTTACAACGTGTCTTTTGTCCGCCTTTGAATTTTGATGTCCAAACTTCCCATAGGATATAATGGGTCTTTGTCGCCTCAATGTTCTGATAGTTGAATTCTCCTCCATAGCTTATAAATGGGCTTTCTTTTCGCTCCTATTCTTATTGTCAATTCCGCTGCCATAGCTTATAATTGGTATTTGTCGCTACCCTAAATGATTGCTGGTTAATGCCGACCAATCGAGAATAGGTGTACTGATTTTGAATTAACTTAATGTCCCGTCATTTCTCAATATTGACAATTCCTGATGTATCGCCGGTCTCGGCGACAACAGGGTTGTTCGGGATTTAATTGATTTATGTTTTTAGAAGGTTTCAGCTCTTTTTCAGAGAAAATTTATTTTTTTTTTGTTTTTTTTACATTTAATAAAATTGTTTTTTTTTTTATTATTCGATACTCCAACAATGCCGGCACGGCGTCTGAGAGCTCGAATTGCAATTGCGCCCATCTCTCCATGACTAACTACAATTGGAGAAGTAGCTCGCGCTCTGATGGCTTGCGAAAGCCAAAGCCACCGCTTAGCTCAACCAAGCAGCTCTTTTCGGCTTTTTAACTGGTATTTTGAACTGTCCCGCCTTGATTTTGTTGGTTCAAACTTCTCCATAGGCTATAATGTCCCTGTCCTCTCCTATTCTGATTGGCAGAGATAGCCAAGCCTCCCGCTAGCTCAGCCAATCAGCTTCTTTCTGCATTTTACTGTATTTTGAACAGTCCCGCCGTGTGATTCTGATTGGTCAGTATTTCTGCCATAGGTTTGTTAAAGGTCACTGTCGCTCTATTCTGATTGACCGGGTTTCTGCCGACCAATGCGAATTACGCTTTCGAGAAATTGAATTACTTTATTTCCCGGCAATTTCCATATATCCGAATTCATGATTAGCGCCGTTCTAGATTTTGGAAAGTGATTTTTTTAATGTATTTTTTATTATTGAGGTTAGCTCTTTTGTCTGAGAATATTTTTCTGCCTTTATGAAGGCGATTATTTTATTCATAAAAAAAAACTCCCCCCCGCCAAGACATCTTTAATGATTTCTCGCTGTTCTCCAGCCTTTCTCAATCGGATACATGTTAGGCGCAGTCCCGCACAGCGCCCATGTCCCCGCACTGCCGCCCGCATGTCCCCGCACTGTGCCCCCACCACACTGTCGAACGCGCGAGGGAACTTTTTCCCGCATTATGAGCGCAGAGCAACCTCCTCGGAACACCCACGGCAAATCTTAGGCCCGCAGCGCCGCACTGCGCCTAAAGTCCCGTACCTTCAGTAATCAGCGTCTCAGCGACCCACACTGGCGAGGCCCGCCGCCGGACTTTACATAGCATGTATGAGCCTGCGCCCCAGCGCCCGACATAAAAACAGGGCCGAGGATTTTTCGCCCGGAAAACCGTACGGAAAGGGGCTCCCCAGACACGGCGAGATTCATTCATGTCGCCCAAAAAGCACTAATATTATTACAGTATTTTCTTCACCCTGCTTTCCAAAAAACGGATTTAAAAGTGATCAAAAAGTCTTGTCCCCCCAAAATTGGTACCAATAAATACGTCAACTCATCCCACAAAAAAACAAGCCCCTACACATCAGAAAAATAAAAAAAAGTTATGATTCTTAGACTATCGCGATGCAAAAACCTGTTTTCCATTTTGAATAACAGTGTTTTTTCATTGTGTAAAATCAGAAAAAAATAAAAAAAATGAATAAATAAGGTATTGCTGTAATCGTATTGACCTGCTGAGCAAAGCTAGCATGTCATTTATACTGCACGGTGACTGCTGTAAATAATCCAAAAACACTACCAGGATTGCTATATTTTGTTCAAAAAGTTGGTAAAAAATGATAAAAGTGTCATATGAACCCCACAATGGTGCCAATAAAAATTTCAACTGATCCCGCAAAAAAACAAGCCCTTAATAAGCCCTATATGCAAAAAATTAAAAAGACTATGATGACATAAAAACGCAATTTTTTACAAATGAATTTCTATTGAGTAAAAGTAATAAAACATAAACTATATAAAATTTATATAATTGCAACTGCACTGACCCGCATCGTAGAGTTTGTATCTCAGAGTTTATCATTTGTATCTCACAGCGAACACTGTAAGGCCATGTTCACACGGCTTAAAATGGGCCGTATTTCAGTCCGTAATTACGCGCTGAAGTGCGCCAATTACGGGCCGAAAACGGCCCATTCATTACGGTAATTCACAGTTCTCATAGAGAACTATGGATTACGTCACCACTCCCCGCCCGGCGAAGCCGCCGGGCGGGGAGATAATTGACATGTCACTTTCTAGCGGTGATTGTCTATGGGCCGGCGAAGTGCCGGCCTCCTGCTCCCGCCCCGCCCCCGGCCACACGCGTAATTGCGGGGCGAAATTGCGCCCTGCAAATACACCGTGTGAACATAGCCTAAGGCCATGTTCAGACGGCTTATTCAAGCCGTAATTGCGAGCCGGATTGCGCTCGCAATTACGGCTTGAATAAGGGGCGGGGACGCGGCCCGCCGGCCCCATAGACTTGCATTATCCACGGCACGTATTGCGCCTGGATAATGTGCAGTGACTTTCCCCCGCCCGCGGATTCCGCGAGCGGGGAGGAGCGACGGAATCCACTGTTCTCTATGAGAACTGTGGATTACCGTAGTTACTGCGACGGATTGGAGCCATACTGCAGCACATATCCGGCGCGCAGTACGGCTCCAATCCGCGCCCAAATAAGCCGTGTGAACGGCCCCTAAAAATGAAGCCCAAAAAGCAATGACGGAACTGCTTTCTGTCCACCACACCCACATTTTCATTGCCCAGAGCTAAAAAACTATGGAACACCACTGAATCCAAAATGCACAATACACACCTATATGAGTTCCCTGAGGGGTGTTGAATCAAAGATGGGGTGATTTCTGGAAAGTTTCACCTGTTCTGGTACTTTAGGGGCTTTGTAAATGTGACATGGCCCCACCAAAATCTACCTTCCAAAAGCCAAACAGCGCTCCCTTCCCTGTACACCCTGCCATGTGCCCAAACAGCAGTTTACACCCACATTTAGGGTATTGCTGGTCTTGGAAGAAATTGCGTAAAAAATTTTGGGGTGCTTTTTTTCCCAGGATTCCTTGTAGAAACATTTTTAGCTAAAATTGCAGATTGTTGGAAAAAATAAATGCTTTCATTTTCACAGCCTAATGCTAACAAAATTTGTGAAAGACCTGTGGGGTCAAAATACTTACTTCACCCCTGGATGTATTTCTTAAGGAGTTTAGTTTCAAATATGGGGTCTTTTTATGGGTGTTTGTTAAGTTTTAGCGCCTTAGGGTGTCCACAAACCTGTAATGGTGCCTAAAAAGTTCAATAGGTGCCCCTCCCATTCTGAGCCAAATAGCACACTAGGGCCACATATATGATATCTCTAAAAATGGTAGAATTGGGGGAATCAATGTTGAGTTGCATTTCTGTGGTAACATCTACAATGTTCTAGTGAATAATGGGGAAAAAAAATGTAAATCTACAAAAAAAATTGAAATTTTGAAATTTTAACTCCACTTTGCTTTAATTTCTGTGAATCTCCTAATTGGTTAATAAACTTCATAAATTATATTTTGAGTACTTTAAGGGGTATAGTTTCTTAGATGGAGCCACTTAAGGGGGTATCTAATATACACTGACCCTCAAAGCCACGTCAGAACTGCACCGGTCCCTGAAAAATCTATGTTGCAAATTTTCTTGAATTTACTACTAAATGTCTAAGCCTCCAAATTTTGTAAAAGAATAAAAAGATTTAAAAAATGATGCCAACCTACAGTAGTACATTTGTAAATTTGTACTTTGAAAATGGCACATTTTTCAAACTTTTCACGATATTTTGATATTTTTTACAAATAAACAAGGATTGTATGGACCAAAGTTTAATACTAACTTAAAACACGAGTCACAAGAAAAAAGTCTCTGAATCACATGGATAGGTAAAAGTATCAAAAAGTTATTCTCACAGAGACGCGTCAGATTTCAAAAATGTCAAAACTGGCTGCGGCTGTAAAGGGTTAAAATTTGCTTATTTGCAGAGGTTAGCAGCACCTGCTACTTCTTTGATTTTATAACCTTTTGACTTGTCCTTCTTGATGTTCCAATTTCAATGTTGACATGTGTATATTGCAAAATTGTGAGTTACAAGTAACTCCCCAGAGCCACATAACACCCTTTACAAAGTTAAAATAAAAGTGTGTTAGTAAGTCAGTCCAAGAACCTGAAGACATGTTGTGCACTTTTAATACATTGCATACCTCACCCACAGTAAATCAAAACCACAAGTTCCCTTCTCATCACAGAAGTTTTTAATGATTAGATACTCCTGCTGTGTTAGGGTGCTTCACACGGCGTGTAGTTTAATTTTTCGAGTGCAGTTCTAAAATGCCACCAAACTTGTGCTGTGTGAAGACTTTAGTGGCTGATATAATTCTGATGCTCAGTCAGATTGCGCTGGGGCTTTTTTTTTTCTTTAATTTACAATGATTTTTACATTAATTATATGTGATGTATAATCAAACTCTACAAGCATTTTATGGTAGAAATTGTACTGTTGGTCTCCTACAGTTATAGTTATGCAAACTTGTTTAGAACAACATTAATTTTGAAGGCATTGAAAACAACACAAACAATTCCTAGATACAAAAAGTGGTCCCTCAACATACAATATTAATTGGTTGTGGGGCGATTATTGTATGCCTCTAAAATGTTACCCAACATAGTGCTAAATGAGAATTCAAGACAATGAGGTAACTACTACAGATAGTCCAGGCTCGGACTGGCCCACCGGGTAGTTGGTGGATTACCCAGCGGCCTCCGAGCTCCTATGGGCCCTGGCGGTAATGCTGCCGCTACCTGGGGCCTGACCACCGAATCCTGCCTCGAATGCTAATGTCCTCAATTCCCAGGGCTGCACCGTGTAAGCGGAGTGGAGCGCCACCGGTGCTCTGCTCCGCTATTCACCTTGGTAGGCCTAAGGTGTTTGGCCTTAAAGGGGGTGTCTCACTACGTTGATTCTTCTTACCTCAGTCCTGTGCGCTTGGTTTCACTGCGAATTCAGGGGCGTGTTTACGGGCAATCACTAGGGCTGCAGGAGAAGCCAGGTTCTGTAGTATAGCAACCAGTGCCTGGCAGCCTATCATGAGGAGAGTAAACAGATTCTGTAGCTATAGCAACCTGAGGAGCTGATGCAGCCCATATCAAGAGAGGATATCTCAGAATAGGTAGGATAAAGGGTAATGGACACATATTGCAAAGTGACTTGTTTTTCCAAGATCTTTAACATAAAAAGCAATCTTTGTAACGAGACAACTCCTTTAAGCCTATCAGGCACCGGCCTCTAGTGGTGACGTAAGCAGTACAATGACATCACATCATTGCACCGCCTATGCCGGACTTCACTAGAAGACAGCGGGAGAAAGGTGAGTTGTTTTTTTGTTTTTTTTACATGTATTATGATAAATATTGCCCTAACTGCCTGCAGACTATCTAGAGGGGGCCCTAACTGCCTGAAGACTATCTAGAAGGGGCTTAACTTCCTGCAGACTATATAAAAGGGGCCCTAACTGCTTGCTGACTATCTAAAGTGGGCCCTAAATACCTGCAGACTATCTAAATGGGGCCCTATATGCCTGTATACTATCTAAAGGCGGCCCTTACTGCCTGCAGACTATCTAAAGGGGGCCCTAACTACCGGCATACTATCTAAAGGGGGCCCTAACTACCTGCATACTACCTAAAGGGGGTCATAACTATATGATTACTACCTGAAGGGGGAGATAACTACCTGCATATTATCTAAAGGGGGCCCAAACTACCTGCATACTAACTAAATGGGGCCCTAATTACCTGCAGCCTACCCAAAGAGGGCCAAAACACCTACTACAGGCCTAACTAAATGGGGCCCCCACCACTAACTGGAGGTCTTATAAAATACCTAACTGGGCCTACTTATTACCGGGGGCTATTTACCCTACCAACATGGCCTACTTATCTACCTAACTTGGGTTCTTACAACCAACCTGCTGGGGCCGCCTACAACTTATAAAGGGGGTCTACCTTACCTAAATTAGGACTATCTAGCTACCTTGGGGGCCTTGCCTATTTGCCTACCTACTAGGATCTTGAACTACACTACCTGGTTGTAATTTGATTTGAGGGGAGCAACACATTGGCTGTAGCATAATCTCAGGGTCCTCTCCCCACCCTCCAACCCCTTAGGAGACTGTCCCTCTAAGCTATGACTTGTACCCGATCTCCCAACCCTGGGAAGTTTGTACAGAGGTGGGAATAGGTAAAGAAGTCATAGTTCTAAGATATTTGTGTGTAAATTCTGATGGGGTGAGTGGTGGCCGAGACAAGTCATCATGGCGGTGTGGAACGGATGGAAGAAAAGGGAAAAAGAACGACTCATGAGAGAAGAGAATGACTCATCAGATCTCTCCTGTGAGTTCCTGATGTCAGGGGTTATTTGCTTTATACAGGGCTCAGTGGCTTATTACTGTAATGTGATGTGACACCTAGCTGTGTCGGAACACTATGTGTCTCAAGCATTGTTATGGCGGTGTTGTAGGTTATATCGGCGCGGATATAGTGACAGTGTACACTTGTCCCTGATTGTAAAAGTGAATGCACACCTAACCCTGTGATAGGAGTTACACTTTTATTTTCTTGCTGGTGTTTATTTTAAAAGGTGGTGAGGTGCGTGACCTAGGGAAACGTGGAGGGGGATATTGTATGTGGGCTGGTGGTGGGGGATATGGATGGAGTTATTTAGCCATGTGTCTATGATATGTTAGACTGTGACAAATGTGTGAGACAAACAGACATGTGAGACAGACAGATATGTGACTCACTTCGTATTGTGTACTACACATTACAGTTCTGTTTTTCACACTATATTATGTGGTAAAATGGGCGCATTTATGTCCGAGAGGCTGGTAATATTTTCATGTACAGTAGGGTTTGCCCCCAAGATCAACTCCCCTGTGGGGCCCAGGCCCCCAGTCCGACACTGAGCAAGTCTTTACTTATAACATCAGAAAGAGCTGCTGGAAGCTGAAATCACTTTCTATTTTGGGGATAGAAGCTTCTGTAGGTCATGTATCTTATATACAATGTAACAGAAAAAAGAAAATGGGGCCCTTCATCTGGTGCCCAAAGGAGTTAGTCCTCCTGGCTCATGTAAAGAACAGTACAGAACATGTAGCACCATACTATACTGTCGATAGGTGCCAATCACTGCCTGTTTCACTAATGCAGATGTTTTACAAGTAAAATGTTCATAATTGGCTGGATCTCCAAATTAATCACATGAGCCAGAGATCAGCAGTGTCTGTGACATTGTATGATGAGTGTGGCTTCAAGATACAATATTCCAGGAAAGGCCATTGTAGGGTAAGAATATTGTATCCTGAGGCCACTGTAACTTGAGGGACCACTATGTACCCATTGACTTTTATACATATACTGTAAGGTCTACTAAAGACTACCTCTTTGAGAATATAACAATGTCACTATGAAAAATCAGACGTTTGTACCCTTTGAATAAGTAACATTGCACAGCATTCACAGACTGGCCATGTCCTAAATCACATCAGATACATCACACACTATAAACAGTATAGAATTGCATTTCCTTTTCCAACCATGTTGTGAATCAGGCTTGTCAAATGAATCTTCTCTAGTAGCCCCGGTTCACTGCATATGTTCACATAACAGAGGATATGGTTCTACTATTTAGAATAAACCTCCTGGCTGATAACATGGTTTATAGCTCCTCTGCTTTATGACACTGCACATCAGAATGGAAGGCAGTTTTATTATCAAGTTGTCATTGACCCATATGTATTTGTCAGGTGGTGTTCTTCGAGGCTGGATGTGACTGGATATTTGTTACTGTTCACTCATAACAGAAAATCTGCTTTTTTTCTGACGCAATAGCAACTTGTCCCAGACTGAAATGAAGAGTTATCTGCGTGTGTACATTACTGTGTTTTCGTATGATGCCCCTCAATACAGTGTTTGAACTGGGCTGTGTGTGTTTTAATTGCATTTTGTCAAAAATAGGGGCAGGTTGACATAAATGTTTTTCATGTCCAAAAAGAAAACTACAAAATGCAATCTGTTTTATTCACCGTAGATTTGATCTATGCAGGAGTATTTCCAATTTACAGTGTTTTAGATCAATCTTAAGTAAAAGATCAATCTTAAGCGATTTTGTTGATATGATGTCTTATAAAACAGGCGGTCCCCAACCGCCTGTCCGCGGACCGGCACCGGGCCTTAGCGCATCCCCTGCCGGACCGCGGCGCCGGCTACACCAGATGCCGGCCGCCCGGTGACTTTAGTCACCGGTGACTTCACTACTGGGGGCAGCTATATATCACTACTGGGGGCAGCTATGTATCATTACTGGGGGCAGCTATGTATCACTATCACTACTAGAGGCACGCTATGTATCACCTACTCACTACTTGGGGAGTATTATCATATGGGGAAGGCTATTATCACTATTCACTACTGGGGGTGCTATATTATTTAATATTACAGGGGGCAATATATCTCTATAATGACAGAGCTGATTACATATGTATATTATATACATGTATAATGCTGACCACAGAGCTGACCGAATATATTATATGCAGGACTGATTTATCAGCTCTGTGGGTCAGCATTATTAATTATTACGTGACCCACAGAGCTGACAATCAGTCTCCAGTTATAAAATATGGTTACCCCATCACTATACCCTAAAATGGACTCAGTATAACTTCTTTGGATTTTTTTTGCGTTGTGATTCTAAACATCCAACCCCTCCTATAACCGCTCGCCCCTAATAGCCACGCCCCCCAATAACCCCGCCCCCCACTGGGCCATGGGAAAAGTGTCTTGCTTCAAACCGGTCCCTGGTAGAAAAAAGGTTGGGGACCGCTGTTATAAAATATGTTTTTGTTTTTTTTGTATACGGCTCCTAGTAAGACCTAGCAGTGTGTTTTAATAGTTAAAGGAGCTCTCCTTTTTAATGTGCAGTATGAAACTGAAGCTGGAAGAAAATAATAAAAAAATAATAAAAAAAAAAGATCCCTTACCTCTGAACTGACATTCTATCCAGTGATGCTTCTAATGGTCTTACACACAGGTCTTCTGTTGTCTTCTGGCTCTAACCAAACAAAGGTCGACATGTATGAAGGAAGACACGTCAAAGTGAATAGTCGAGTCTAATGTATGAAATGCGCCTGATGTATGAAAGGGGGTGTGTTTTGTGCATTCATAAATGGTTGTGTAAAGTTCGACGTTGCCTCGCTATGTGTTAGGCTCATTATGGAACTAGGCGCATAAGTAACGCACCTAACATGTATTAAGGTTATAGACAGGCTGGAAATAAGGAAGTCAGTAGAATAGCATATCAGTGAATATAAACTATGGTACTGATCCTGCTTGGAGGACCGCACGGTCCAGCCAATACCTGTGCTGTGTGGCTCTTTATAGTATGTAAATAAAAGGGAGAGCGCAAAAATTAAATGTAAAATTTAATGTAGTAAAAATTTTAAATATAAAAATCTGAACAACATCAATGGGTTTTTCAATGTAAAATTTGTTTTAGATTCTATTAATTTTAAATACATTTTATAGGTGATATTTTTTTATATTTTTGGGATATTATAGATTTTATATTAATTTCTGATCATATTTTTCATTACATTTAAATAATAAAATTTTATACAGTTTGATAATTATCATAAATTACTTTTTATTATTGCACTTGTGTAAGTTGGGAAATATTGGAAATTTTTTGCCCCTTACAGCAAATCTAGCTTCACTTCGACTCCTCAGGCTCAGGCAGACCACAGTGAGATAGTTCTGTCTGTCAGAGCAGTAATGCGCCTAGTTTTGCCGAAACCCACATCATATATGTGGTCGTAATATTACGAGTGTGGTGCAACAACGACCCCAGAACACCTCAGAACACCCCCTCATGTTAGGTGCATTAGAAAGTGTTGAATCTTGCGAACAATGCGCCTAACACATTCATTAGACTTATTAGACATCGTAACCGCTTCAGTTAGGTGCATTGTACGCCAGAAAAAGGGTGAAAAACCCTTTCATACATGTCGCCCATAGTGGCACTTCTGCAGTCTCTGATTTGGCGGTCATGTGACACTGCCTGACAAGTAAAAATAAAATTCCCTTTTCTCAATTTGGAATGCAACATGAAGACAGTTTGGATCAGTCTTTACCCACCACAAAAGTAGGAAAAGTTGAGTCAGGCGTCAGCATCTCTACAAAAAGGATACTTCTTTCTATTCTTATTCCATCAGTGGTATACAAAAGTGCAAGGGCCACAATTCGGTATAAGGAAAAAGGTTGCTTGATAAAGATATAGGAGTTAGGGTTGATTTGTTTTGGCAGTTTTCGACAAAATTGATTCAGGCAGACTTGGCTCAAAATGCTTGGATTAGGGTCCAATTTGACATTGTGCAAAATCCGAAGCGCAATGCTAACTACTACTGTAAATATGTAAGTCTATTGTGCAGAAAAACAAATTACATACAGCGACATGTATGAATCCTGGCGCTGACAGGCCAGATCTAAATAGCTTTAAAGGGGTTGTCTCACTATATTGATTCATCTCACCTCAGTTCTGTTTTACTTGGTTTCACTTTGAATCAGGGGCGTGTTTAACCTGGTTCTCACTAGCTGTTGTAGGAAAGCCAGGTCTGTAGCCTATTCAACCAGTGCTGGCAGGGCCTATCATGGAGAGATTTAACAGGTCTGTAGCTATAGCGAATCGAGGAGCTGATGAGCCATAGAAGAGGGGGATATCTAGGAAGAGCTAGGACACTGTTAATGGACACATATTGCAAAGTGGGACTTGTTTTTGCAAGTATTTTTGAACATGGAAAGCAATGCTTGTAGTGAGACAACCCCTTTAAGCCAGTGCAGAATGTGCCAGAATGTATGAACTTGTTTTTCTGCAGGTCATATATACAGGCGCGTTGTAGGGCCATTACGACAAACCTGGCTCAGGCAGACCACCTTTAACCTGGTCTGGCTGTTCTAACTGTTCTGCCCCTAGAATTGTCGTCAAAGAATCATAAATGTGTCTACTTCTATGAATGTGGTGCAACGCCCCAGAACACCCCTAATCTTTGGCGCATTAAAAAGTGTCTTTGCCGCATTACAAAGAGACTTATTGCGCCAAAGCATGGAGTGCGCCGTTCATACTTTCTTTTTGGCTCAAAGTACTCCAGAAAAGTGGCGCAGCCCTGTTTATACATGTCACCCATAATGTTTGCGTATTATTGCTCCTATACATTCACCCTGCTGAGTGTCGTATAGTATAGCTTTCATGCAATATATCGCTTACAATCACTTTTAATATAACCCTACTTTGTTAAAGTGGCTGTGTGTGAAGCACACATACATCTAATACTGAGACTGAGAAGGAGGTTTCAGGTTTTAGTTTTCTTACATATACTGTAATCATGAACTAAGCTTATTACCCGAACACAACAGTAACGCTTACCACACATTTTATGTATTTAAAAATATTCATCATCATAAGTAGCAGTGCATGTCATCTGAGGTATTCGCTCAATACCCACTCTCTGTAATTGCCAGCAATAAACTATACAGTGGAAAAAATGAAAGTCTCTAGGTGATGGAGTTTATGAATATAATGGAGCATGTCTGCCCTGTCAATGAGATAAAGGAATTTACAAATTATAGGTCAGATTGATTAAGACTGGCACGCGCAATGTTTTGACCTCAAAGTTTAATTTGACAGATTTATCATTAACCTGTGCTCCTCAAAATGTCCCCATAGACATTCATTATTCCCGTCTTAGAACCATCCACAGCCTAAGCAAGAAGTGTGAGTCTGTGAAAAAGCACGGTGAGAAAACCCCTTTAAATATACTGTTATTCAAGTGGACAATATATTTAACTAAAATTAAAATAAATAAGTATGCTAGCAGCCTTTACAAAATTTTTTTAGGTGGAAAGGCTCGGTAATAAGCATCACTTGAGTCCCAGTCTGGTTTATAGAAAATATATAAACCCAGCTAGTCTGCCTTGTAAATCATCAGGATGCATGGATACACAGTGGACACAGTCATTGTAAAGAAATTGCTGATGCAGCATTCCATAGAATTAAAACTTCAACACTTTATTGAACAACCTTTTAAATCCATTTCAAACAAGACATGTGAACACTCGCTTACATGTTTCAGGTCTGATCAATAAAGTGTTGAAGTTTTTTTCTATGGGAAGCTGAACACCTCTAGTTTCGTATCTGGCTGATTTCCAAGTACAAAAAAATCTCTCAACAAACAGTAATGGGACCCTCTGCTGGGTCAAATGCACACTAGGCCTCTATGAGAGTGAATAGAATTGAGTTTAAAAAAAGGTATTTGCTGTTGTGACTTTTGACTCATCCTTCAGTAGGCAACTTTTTTTTTTTTTTTTTTTTAGAAAATCCAAATTTCACTGTGGTTATATTGTAGTAACACAATGGTCAGTGAAGCATCGGTCTTTCTTCATATGTGATCTTCAAGACCTTTCTTCCATCATGCTGGACCACCTGGAGTGAAATATATATGTAATGAACTGTATGTAGTCAACATATATATACATGATACTCTCAATGCCATTTGTTCTTTTTTCTTTTATAAAGTATATGTCAAGCCAGTCATTATGAGAAACACTACCAGGATGTCACTGCAGCATATTGTTTATTGTTCCGTTTTTTATGGAATTAGCTGCATTCAAATATTTATCTTCGAAAGCATTAAATATAAATGGTTTTCTGTGGATTCCCACTGCTTAAACATTGTTAGTTTGGATTTACAGTAAATCTAATCTAATGAGCCATGGTCATTTTGGGACTTTTCATTGCTGAGAGTGATGGGGTACATACAGTATTTTTGTAGTTACTATGTCAAAACAAGGAAGCAAATTGGATTTGTTTCAAATACGAAGAACATTTTACCCTTTTATGATCTTCTTACCATAGCTACTTATCAAAAAAGTGTGTGGGAAAATTCTGAATAGCATTATTCAAACTTGCTTTTATCGAAAGATTTTAAGACAGAAAAATAAAACAGTTTATAGTCTAACCCAGACTGTAAACTGTAAATTCAGGTAACTTGCAGCCTTAGTTATGTAGTTTAAATTTTACAGAGCTGATAATAAAATAGTGTACACGGTAGTACCGAAATAGTTGTAGTAAGGCATAATAGTACTGGATATAGAAGAAAAGTACAGACTGTACAATCTATGGTCTTCAATCTTCGTGTTTCTTGATATTATTTATTTGCAATAGGGGAGAGAAAATTTTCAAGAAAACAATTTTGGTTTATTCCATCGACAACCTCTGCCAAAGATGGTGTAGACGCATCTTTCCACTGTCTAGCCATTACTATCTGGGCAGCAGTTAAAATATAGTGCATGATAGATTGGTAGGGAAGAGTAAACTTGCTTAAATTTAAATCTAGGATTGCTAGCGCAGGGTTGAAGGTAATTGGGGCATCCATGATTTTGTGAATAAGTTGAGAGAGTTCCAAAATGGAGTTAAAGGGCCCAATTTTGTAATGCATAGCTACATGCTTGAACAAATTTTTATTAAAATACTGTACAGATCTGCAAAAAAAAAATGTTTTCAGGTGGCAAGTTTTTTTTCAATGGATTTAGGGTATTTTGAGGGTGCTACATTTAAAATTCACATTACTTCTGCTGAATCGGTTCTAGTTTTTGAGATAATCCATGAAAATATTGCATTCTCCCAATGCGACTTTCAATCCAGTCTTGATTTATACCCAAAAAAGTTCTGTCTTACTAAGTATGTAAATACAATTTAAAATTCTGACTTTATCAAGAGAGGCAATGCCTCGACAATCTGATGTATTCTGTTACATCTGTGGAGAGTACATTGTTGAAAATCAAAGAAGAAATATCACAGACTTTGTGCGTCGAGTATACTTCGCTTTTTTTTGGAGTACAGCTGGGAGATCAGGATAGGTTTTGGACTCCATATATGGTTTGCAAAACATGTGTCAAGCAGCTACGACAGTGGACAAATGGTCAAAGAAAAGGTTGAAACTTTGGTGTGTTACAGAGAGAACCAATAAACCACTGTAACAATAGTTTTTTTTGTGTGTGTATGTGTGTATTGTAATGATTAAAGTCTTTAATCATTATAAGAAATCCTGGTGGGATTATACTGATTTGTAATCAGACCTATTCCACATGGAAATAACTTTACTATATTAGTGTTTACCGGACTACGAAACCAGCCACTGTCAGACTCTGAAGAGAGGCAGGGATGGGAGTGTATGGCAGGTATTCGCAGTCAAAATGAATCTGAGGGAAGTTCTTCGACGCCTCAACCATTTAGTCAAAAAGAACTCAATGACCCGATTTGAGACTTAAGGGGTTTTCTCGCTGCAAAGATCATATCTATAATGATGGGAACAGTAAAAATAAGCACTTTTGCAATTGGTTTGTATTACTTTATTAACTTAGTATAGCAGCTTTGAGCTAATCTGTGTGTGTCTAGAGCTGAATCTGAAGCCTGAAGTCACACCCCCTTTGTTGTGATTGCCTTCCTGATATTTATTTCAACCCTGGTCAGAACAAGCTTTCTGTGTGGGGCATGCCCCCTGTGCTGTGATTGGCTGTCGGCACTCTCTATGCTCACTTCCCTCTGAGCTGTGTAAAACTGAAACTAGCTACCTAAGCTTTCTGTGCTGGCTGCTGTCTATGTTGTCATTGTCTTTCACTTCCCTCTGAGCTGATAACAGAGGAGGGGAACAGTTTGCATTTCTCACATTTGTATCTCCAGTTCAGGCTGTATGTATAACTGTTTACACCAATTCAGGTGTTCTAGTTACAAGGAGCTTGTGGAGGGAGGTGACAGCTCTCCAGGCATGAGAACTGACCACTGCAGAAGGTCTGCAGAGCTGTGACATCCTCTCCCTTCCACTACTCACACAGAATGAAGATGACTTGAAAACTGTAAGTCAGAGAGAAAGCAGAAGATGCCTGTGAAAGCTTGTACTGAGAAAACCCCTTTAAATCTGTGCAAGCAACCATCCTAATTATTCCTGCCCAGACTTAATGAACTAAATCTTATAAAAGCGGAAGTTAAAATTACAGCCGATTGGACAAGCGCGGCTTCCCCCATATTTCAATCAAGAGGAATAACTTCTTATACTGTAATGATATCCCAGGTATTAACCCCTTAAGCCGAACGCCTGAAAAGTAGTTAATGACCAGAACATTTTTTTAGTTTTTGCCTCTAGCATTTTAACAGTTGTAACTTTTTTATTTTTTCAGTGACGCAGTTGTGTGAGGCCTCGTTTTATTCGAGACAAGTTGTACTTTATGGGGGAATAGTTTACGTTCACATAAATAATTGCAGTATTTTTTTTAATATTTAAAAAAATGTTTTTGTTTTTTGTTTTTTTTACACCATTCACAAGTAATAACTTGTTAGATTAATTCAACAGGTTATTACGGTCGTGTGGATACCTAATATGTGTAGGTTTTTTTGTGCGTGTAATTTATGCACAATTATTTTTTATTAAATATTTATTTTTATTTTATTATTTTTTTTTTTACACTTTTTTTACAGTTTTTATGTGGTTTTTTTACTTTTGTTTTATACTCCCATGAAGGGAGAACTGTTTAACATTTTTTTACATTTTTTTTTTTACACTTAGTAATGTATTAGCATATTCATATATGCTAATACATTCTAATCTGTGTCAGTCTGACACAGGCAGTGATTAGGACAGCACACAGTGCGTCCTAATCACGGGCTTCATACACAGACAACTCTGGGGCTACTCTAGGTCCCCAGAGCTGACTGTGCAGTCGTTCCCCGGGCTCTGTCAGGTGTGCAGGCGTTCCGATCACCCGACAGAGCAGGGGAACCCTTTGATTGCGCTGCGGTAACGCACCGAAGCAATCAAAGGGATAAAGCATCGGGTTGCGGAGGTTTCCTCTGCTCCCCGATGCCTGCAGGACATACTCTGGGATCGGGGCTGTATTACACAGCCCCGATCCCAGCGTAATGGCGGCGCCGGGCGCCGCAAACTCCGGTGTCTGCAGCGACGTCTAAAGACGTCGCTGCAGACGAACGACCCGCACCAGCCGACGTCTAAAGTCGGCGGGCGGTCGTTAAGGAGTTAAACTTCAAATGGAACTAAAAGAATATCAACCAGAAGACTGGCGGCTTTTTATAGATAGCTCTATTAGAAGCTTGAAATGTGTTCTTTTGTAGAGTGGAAACCATTATTTGTCTCTTCCCATTGCTCACTCTACAAAACTTAAAGAAGAATATGAAAATGTATAACATCAGTGGTCGGTTTGTGTTGATCTGAAGATGGTGAACTTCTTGCTTGGACAGCAATCTGTATACACAAAATACCTGTGCTTCATGTGTCTCTGGGATAGCATTGCAAAGCAAGATCATTGGACAAAAGTGTCATGGCCTACAAGGGAAGAAATGATGGTTGATGCCACGAATATCATCAACAAACCTCTGAACAAGAACAAAATCGTTCTCCTACTTTCTCTTCATATTAAGCTAAGATTGCAAAGCAATTTATTAGGGTTTTGAAAAAAAAGACAATTGCTTCAAGTACATTTGTAGATCATTCCCTGGACTGAACATTAAAACCAAAAGCTGGAATTTTTGATGGTCCTTATACTCGTAAATTAGTGAACCATTCCAATTTTACCAAATGCATGAATGACACTGAGAAGGATTGACATTAATAACAATAACTAATATTGTATTAATTAATCAAATCATACAGTACTTTTTCCTGCCACTGTTAGATAGTTTTAATTTTGTATGATGTTAGACTGCTTACGTAATAGTGGTAACTAAAGTAATAATATAATAATAATATTCTTTCAATTGTGAACACTGGCAAAACCAAAGTCATATTCGTAATCAGCTCCATAAACTTAATATAAAACTGATTAGACATTGTTGGCATCAAAATCACTGAATACCAGTGTTATCAAAAATGTCATCAAAATCAAGATAGTTTCAAGGTCTATATTTTACCAAATGATAAAATAATATTTATGTTGCAATCTAATATACGGTTAGGAGCCAGACAGGTGTTTTTTAGAGCAATATAGTAAGTTTATTGATGCAAATCTATTTTGCATGTGAAAAAGAGGGACATTTAAAAAGAAAAGAAAGGAAGTGGGTTAAAAAAAGAGACTGGTATGATTGGGGACAAGGACTTATATGAGTGTTGTTATTCTCTGTGCAGTGCTGTGGAATATGGCACTATATAAGCAACATGAAAAACTACATATTGATGGCAAAAGCAATACACTTTATAATAGCATAGAATGCACCTGATTTATGAACCCAATCTACAATGGGTCATAAATCAGGTGTTTTCTAGCGCTAAGACAACATTTCTGGTTAAGGTAAACCACTTTGAAAGTGGTTTGCTATTCCAGCAGTAAGGCGCCTAGGATACTGAAGCTATAAATCTATAGCTTCGTACAGTTCTAGTGCGCCCCGCATCCCGCAGGCATCACACTAGTGTGAACGAAGCTGTGCCTGATGTCGGGCTGAAAATAAGCAGCCCCATTCATACATGCCGCCCAAGGTGCTCAAAGCTGCTAACATAAATATATATAAAAAAAATCTCATATACATAGGACATATCAAGGCAGCAAAGAATACAGATTCCATATGCGTAGGAGAAATAAGGTGCAATAGCCATTATCCTTTGTTGCCTATATATATATATATATTTTTTTTTCATTAATTTTGTTTATATGAGCAGTTGTGAGTACCCTATGTGGGTTTATGTAATGCTTGAATGCACTTTGTATATTGTTGCTATTATCTGCAATGCATATTTTACTATTTGTTTGATTTGTGTTTTATTTTGATGTATTTTCTTATTATTTATATACTGTTAGTGTTTTGTTGGAGTATACTTTGTTATACCTAGCACATTCCCTAATGGGGCTGGGAATGACACACATTCATGGGGCATCAAGGAGACTCCCTGTGTTGTGCACTACTACTTCAGACCTTGCACTAGGTATGAGTTTTGCCTAAAATGTTTCTTCAAGAAAAAAAAGATAAATGGGTAAATAAAAAATATAAAAAATACAATTAAGAAATATGCGCTCTCGATTTTATACAAAAGGCCCAGTTTTTCATCTAAGCTGCAGATGCTATTTTTACGATGCAATAGTTACTTTGCTCCAGATTGTGTAAATGCCTTTATAAAAATATAATTCAGTGTCGATTTTGCAGACTTAGACATTTTTCTTTCAGGTTTTCATTCCAAGCAAAGGATAATTTGTATGATAATATGTACAGAATCTTAAAAGCTCTGTATATCGATTCAAAGTAAAGTCAGGCACTTATAGAAGGAACGTGGGGGGAACCATGCCATTTGTAGAGTAATATATATCTAGATAGGGTTGACTGGCACAAGACTTTATGGCAACCCTAATCTATACTATTCCCTAGAACATGAGAAACATGTGCAGTATTTATTCTGTAATCGCCTGAGGAAAGTAATTGCGTAAGTACTGCCAGAGTCTGGGGTGCAGTGAATCAGGTCTTCTCAGAGGTAGCTGTGCAGAAGCCAGACTTTTTTTTCATTCAGCTAAAAGCCTTACAATCTAATCTTTGGAAATGACTTTTTATGTGCCGCAGTGTAATTCACATCTTGAAAATCTTCTCGTAAGTTCACTTGTCTAAGCAAAATGCTGCTATTAGTTCTTTTATACCCCCCTTGTTCGAGAAATGACATGCCATAAAAAATATGCAGCTAAAGACCTAATTCTGCATTTTATTTCATCACAGTTTAATATGGATCTGTTAACATTGCCCATACACATCCACTACACTAATTGCTTCTGATAATGCAGCAACCATAAATAAGAATTATAAGTTTAAGGGGTTGTCACATTCGCGCCAGGCAGACCCTCTGCACCGAGTTCTGGTCGCCGGCCACAGCTACTGTGACAATAACCGCGGCTTCGGCCATTACATTTTCTTCTAGTGTGAACTCTGGTTGCAAACTTTGTATGTCTAATTGATTTCTGGCCAATGCCCGTGGCTAGAAACCTGCCAGCACTTTTGGGATTAATTGGTTCTCTTGGTGATTGACAGTTCCTTCTTCCTATCACTTATGCTCTTCTTCCGCTTCTTCCCTATTTATTGTCTCTGCTTCCTGTCTTCTTAGACTGCTATATGTTTTCCTTTCCTTATAGTTTGCCTGTATTCTCATTTGACTTTCTGTGCTCTCTGACTCTTGCTTGGTTCCTGGTTATTCTTTGTCTCTGTACTGCACTGCCCGTTTGTTACTGATTTGACCTGCCCGACTTCTCTTGTTTGTTCCATGTTTGTTTGTCTTTGTCTGTGTTTCACTTACTCAGAGCAGTCAACAGTCTTCTGGTTGGGGCCAACCTGGTAAGAAGTCGGATTCCCCAAAAGGCAGTGACAGAGGTTGGGACCAGTGTCAGGGCCTCACTCATCTGTGTCTCTGTGTGTGCCCTGACTGTCCCTGACGGAGGTTTTACCACAAAGTAAAATTGATGTGGGAAGCTTTCAAATTAAATAATAAACATTTTCACCATTCATCATTATTAAAAATTCTGTACCATTTTTGTTTTAGCTACTACCTTGGTGATCCATAGTGTACAGCTTATCTCTAGGGCATCCGACAAGGGAGGAGAGCTCCTCAGTCTTGCCGCACATGCTCCTTTTAGACAGCTACTGTCAAAGTCTATTCCCTGTTTAGTTAATACACACAATCACTGCTGAGCGATTGTTCAAGCCTAGGTGCTGTCATTCTTCTTCTGTCCTCTAAACTCTTTAGTAATGACTCAAAAAGTGCAAAAAGATAAAAGAAAAAAACATCAATCAGGTATGTGCATTGAAAAAAAAATCCACATGTTTAGTTCCTGTAGGGATTTTAATCTAGTACCCCTATGCTGAAAGAAAGAAGTATAAACACCTCAGCTACATTGTAGCTACTCACAGCTATTTACATAAATAGATCTTTGTTTGACTAGAGTGAGCACACTGTGGGGAAAAGCATGGTGATGTCACATGATATGTAGTTCAGTCAAATCATACGTGCCCCTTTTGAACACACGAAAAGCTAAAACAGGAAAAGCCAGGCATGAAATGTTTTCGTGATAAAACCCCTTTAATACTTGTTGATATCAATTGCAAGAAAAGAATCTATAATGCATCATAAGTTGCAATAGCAGAGAATTGACTGTGAGTAATGTTTTCTATGTACATTAAAGGGGATGTATCGCTTCGTCAGTTAGCCTGTTTCAGTGCTCTCACAGCCTCTCAGTTACAGAAATTCAGGGGTGTTTCTTCCCCTCCCCTCTGGGTGTTTCTTAACCGAAGGGATGACATCATCCCCCCTTCACTGTACATGCTGGCTCTGTGTGTTCCCCCCCCCCCCCCTCCACATGTCACTGTGTATCTCCCTATGCAGAGTATGTAAGAGCTGTTTACATGACACAGGCTTGCATTCATGTTACAATTGAATCCAGTCTTGTATAAACTCCTCCAGAGCTATGCAGAGTGAAATGCTCTCGGCCTCTAATGCTCCTTCTATGTTTAGGCACAGTCGCACAATTGTGTTGTTTTCTGACTATAGAAGCCCGGCAGTGTTATTCTGTTTCTTCTGGCTATGCAGAGTGAAAATGTGCCGGTCCCTTACTTTGAGTGAGAGGCAGGAATGCAAGCTCCGTCAATACATCTGACCGGGGGCCTGACAGAATGTAAATGAGCTCTCAGCTAGTGAAATGCAAGGAGGAGGGATCTGACCAGCACTGGATATCAGTGTAAACAGAAACAGAAGATAAGGGATACTGTGATGACAAGACAGCTTTGCTAATGACATCTAATTGCAAAGTTACTTGTATTCACTGTCCCCTTATTCTGAAGACCATTCAATGAAATTATACAGCCCCTTTAATGTACATTTGCCGTACTGGGTATTTGGACCTAACTTAAAGTGAAACGGTGAGGTGGTCTATACCCTAGCTGTGAACAGGATATGATATAGGAAAAAAAGCTGAGCTCTGTGATAAATAGGTTTATATGATTTGGGTACAATTTCTGAATAAAAAGGAGAGTAAATCCCGATAGGACTCCTTAACCCTTACCAACACTGAAGTAAACTTACATTATAATGCTGGTAAGGGAGAATGGAGCTGGCTCACTCGCTGAATCCGCTCTATATGTGGTGCATTCTGGTTGATTTTGACAGCTGATGCATGGTGCTGTCAGCAGAGATGGGAGCTGGCTATGATCTCTGCTGTTTAAATATTTAGATGGCGTGGGGTCTAAATAGATGAGGAACGGTGCTGTGCACCACTCCTCCCTCCAAACAACCTCTCCGTGACGAGATCACAGGATACCGAATGGTTACTATAGCAGCTGGAAGTCCAAAAGAAATTCAAACCCCCCCCCTTTTGTTATCTTACAAATAAAAGAATTAAAAAAAAAGTAACACATAATTGATATTGCCGCATCCGTAAAAGTGCAATATATATAACCTCATTTATCATATGTCATGACCCCAAAAAGTGATATACAAGTGATCTACAGTTGCAAGTAGCCAAAAATAGTACCAATAAAAACTACACTTCAAAAATGCACCCTCACTCAGGTCCATAGGTGGAAATACAAAAAAGTTATTGGTCGCAGAAAATGTCGCTGCAGCGCAAATTTAAGAGATAGAGAATGTTTTTATTATTTTGAAAGTACTAAAATATAAAAAAAACTACATATTTGGTATCAGCGGAATCATAATTGACCTGCAGAATACAGATAACACATCTTTTATATCGAAGAGTGGCTGCAATAAAAACAAAACCAATGCAAACACACACAAGTAATTTTTTTTTCACATTTTACCCCACTGTCCCACACAGAACAAGCCCTCATATGTCTATGTAGATAGAAAAATAAAAAAGTAATGGCTTTTGGGAAAAAAATAAAAACCATATTATTATGACCATCTGTTGGGAAGGGTTAGGAGACAGTACTGCGTGCCCCGCCCACATACAGTGATTGACAGCTTTTCCTGTATTAGTATATGTACTACAGAAATCATACTTTATGTTGTAAGAGTTACTCTTCTTTTAGTCAGAAATCCTGCTTCGAATCAGATATTAAGAATTAACCTTTTCTGCCTCTATCACATCCTGCTCTCAGACATGGCATAAGCCACTTGACAGGTTCCCTTTAAAGCACAACAGTAGATTTTCATTGATTATCATGGTTGTAGGCCTTATAGGGTTGTCTATGTATAGGAACAGGTAGATTCTTTGGGTTATTTAAACAGGTGTAGATGTTAGGGGTATATCCCCATGTTCCCAATCATATTCTATGCCAAAATGTAATAAAATTTGCAAGGACATCAGTTTATGACTGAATTTTTCTGTAACCTGGTGCTTGCAGTATGCTGTAGGGTTAGAATTAAGTAGTCACTTAATGGAGCATGTTATCTAGATAGATGTCTTACTTGTGCCTACTAATAACACAGAACTAGTGGGCATTGCTTATTCATAATGGCAGTCAGAGGGTTAAACAAAGCTTACCATATATTATAGTCCTCACTGTCAACTCTTTCAGCTATTCATCCATGCAGAGAGAAATGACGATATATCTTCAGTTTTTCTTTAGCCCTGGCTCCTTAAAACACAGAAAAAGCTTGTTCTACACAATTGAAAGGCAAGTCTCTTAGCTTTTACCCCAAGGATTGGTGTTTTAAGGGGCCAGTTAGCGGATATAACCCAGTTGGTGAATATAACTGCACCTTTCCAGTTCAGTTCAGTAGAACATCATAGAGTACTTTAAATCAAAAGAGATCTTATCCCCATATCATCTTACCTTTAAAGAGGACCTTGTCACGGACAGAGGTAGTTTATCCGCTAGACCACTGCAAGCGATGGCGTAAGCCACACCAGGGAGCGGAATCTAAGTAACACCCGGTTTTCACCAGAGCCCGCTGCAAATGGACTTGCTGCGGTGGGAATCTACCAGGTCGCTTCCACTGGCGTGACTTGCTTGCAGTGGCAGCCAAGGGTAAGCGTGGTACAGAATCGCTAGACATAGACGTAGTCGGGGACAGGCAGTAGGTCAGGACAGGCGGCAGAGGTTCGTGGATGGAGCTGGATGGTACGGTACACGGTAAGACAGACGAGACTCAAGGAACGCTTTCTCTATAGGCAAATGGCACTAAAGATCCGGCACAAGACTCAGGAAAGGGCAGGCTTAAATAAGGGCAGCAACCGGCAATACCCAATTACCGATGCGCTGGCCGTTTAAATTTCACAGAGCCGGCGCGCACGCGCCCTAGGGAGCGGGGACGCGCGCGCCGAGAGACTGGAGCTGCAGCAGGAGCGCGGCCAGGTAAGTAGGCAGGGACCCGGCCGGCAGAGTGAGCGTGCCCGCTGCCCGTTAGGCGGGCAGCGGTGCCGCTCGTGGAGGGAACACGGGTGTGCCTGTGACCCGGGACGGGGTTCGCAGGTCCACCTGTGTCAGACCTATTACATTTTCTGATGTGTCTGTTTTAGTAAATACTATTGTTTCCCATGAAATAACAAATCTGGAACATCTTTCCTTAGATCTCTATGATATGTGGTTATTCCTGTCATTCCTTCTAGAAATTCATTATCAATCTGTCAACTGGGTGTTAACAATTGGGGGTGTGACGCTGCACAGTATGACATTGTCCAATCACTGCTGACAGTCAATGTGTGCTGGGATACACCCCTTTGAAACTAGAGTGGTAACAGCCATTTGAAAGATTCAGTAATATATTTCAAGGAGGAACAACAGAGGAACAGCACAAAACAGAATTAGAAAAGAAGATGATCCAGCGTTATTTCACAGGGAACACAAGTATTTACCACAATAGATATGTCAGGAGGTGTCACAGATCCCCTTTAACTCTTACTGAAATGTGTCAAATGAGTAGACATTAGTAATAAGTAATATACAGGCTATATACAGTAAGACATAATTTTATCGCTGCATAAGTAAAAGTCCATTTATTAAAATATGACATTATTTATTTTTTAGTGTGAAAGCTGTAGGAAAAAAAAATCATGCATTCCATAATGGTGGCAATAAAAACTAAACATCAGCCTGCAAATAATGACATCGCACCCACGTCCAGAGATGAAAATATAAAAAGCTATTGATCTCAGTAAATGCCGCTGCATTGCCAATATAAAAAATCTAGGCTCACACACCTAGATAGAACTGGACCCATTTTCTAATAGACATCAACAGCACCTGGCAGACTCTATTAAAGGGAATGTGTAATCAAAAAATGACTTATTGTTTAACTCACATTTTCATGTTAAACACATTTTTAGGAATTTTTGGTTAGGTTTTTTTTAAATTTTCCATATCACTTTCAGTATTTTTTTTTTTTAATAATTCTAAAGTCCTGCAGATTTGACTTTGGCCACTAGGCCTAATAATCGTCTGACACTTCCTGCTCTGTTTAGAGAGCTTTTCAGCAGTCTGCTCATTATCAGTAACAGCAGGTTCACACTGAAAGGAGACACCATTGTGTACAGATAACACAGAATCCACCAGTCACAAGAGGAGATGTCACAGCTTCCCCTCTCCCCTCCCTTCACAGTGAAAACTCTCCTATACAAGTCTGTGGGACAGAATCTGTCTTAAGAATCCTATGTGCATGAAGCTGCTGTAAAGTATCTATCTGACTGCTGTTAAAGCAGTGCAAGCAAGAATGTCTTCCCCACAATCATATATAGACGGCCGAATTGAGAAATCTACAATCAGGAAATAAAAATGACTGAGAGGAAAAGAATATGGATCAGGGCCTTGATTTAATAAGTAAAAAATTGGCGACAGATTCCCTTTAACTACAATGGGGTCCGTCAGGTATCCGCTGTGGTGTCCAACGTTTTACTGCAAAAAAGCACAACACGCTGTGCTAATTTTTGTTCATATTTCCCAAGAAACTTGCAACAGAGGTTCAGAACGGAAGTGTGAGCCTAGCCTGATCGCTTTATCATGTAATCTGATCATTGACAGCATTTTAGGTTTATACACTATTGATTTGGTATCATCACTTGCTTGCTAATAAAAATGAAAGTCACTCATCTCTCTATTAAATAAAGATATTCGTTGTAGGTCAGAACATAAATTTTTCATTATTTTTATTCTAGAGTAATGTAAGACTGTGCTGTAAATTTATTGCTATTATTTTCATTGTATTTTGGATTTATGATAAAATTTGTATCAGTATAGAAAAAGGGAAATCTTTCTTTAAATACATATCTGACTTTAAAAAAAAGCTTAGATGTGGTAAGAAAAGATACTCTTCTTTATTGATAATTTTGTGATGGAATAACACAAAGTACCAAGTATTTGTGAAGTGTAAAGAAATTGATATGTGCTTTTCTACATTTTTGCTAATTAAAAACTGAAAAGTGTGGCGTCCATATGTATTCAGCCTCATGTACTCTGATGCCCCTAAATAAAATCCAGTGTGACCAATTGCCTTTAGAAGTCACCTAATTAGTAAACATAGCATATCTTTGTGTAATTTGTTCTCAGTTTAACTACAGCTGTTTTGTGAAAGCAACAGAGGTTTGTTAGACAACATTAGTGAACAAACAGCATAATGAAAACCAAGGAACACATTGCAGAGCTCAGGAATAAAGTTTTGGCAAGGTGTATTGCTGGGTTAGGTTTAAAAAAAAAAAAAATAGCTCAAGCTCTGAACATCTCATGGTACACTGTTTAATCCATCATCTGCTAATGGAAGGAGTATGGCACAACTGCTAACCTACCAAGATATGGCTGTCCACCTAAACTGACAGCCCAGACAAGGAGAGCACTAATTAGAGAAGCAGTCAAGAGGCTCTAGGTGATTCTAGACGAGCTGCAGAGATCTACAGCATAGGTGCGAGAGTCTGTCCACAGAATAACTATTAGTTGTGTACTCCATAAATCTGACCTTTATGGAAGAGTGGCAAGAAGAAAGCAAATTTTGAAAGCAAGCTATGAAAAGTCCCAGTTGCAGTTTGCAAAAAGCTATGTATGAGACACAACAAGTATATGAAAGAAGGTGCACTGGGAACATGAGACCAAAATGTAACTTTTTATCCTAAATGCCAAACACTATGTGTAGAGGAAAGCCAACCCTGTACATCACCCAAAACACACACACCATCCCCACTGTGAAGCATGGTGGTGGCAGCATCATACTGTGAGGATGCTTTGCTTAAGCAGGGACTTAGATGCTTGTCAGAGCTGACTGGAAGATGGATTGAGGTAAATACAGGGAAATCCTGGAGAAAAATCTGTTAGAGCCTGCAGAAGACTTGAGACTGGGGCAATGACCCTAAACATACAGCCAAAGCTACAGTGAAATGGTTTAAATCAAAGCATATTCATGGGTTCCAATAACCTAGTCAAAGTCCAGACTTCAATCTTATTGAGAATCTGTTGCAGGATTTGAAAATTGCTGTTCACAAATGTTCGCCTATTTTCAAAAAAGAATGGGCAAAACGTCCAGTGTCTTGATATGCAAAGCTGATAGAGGCATACCCCAACAGACTTGCAGCTGTCATTCCAGCTATAGGTGGTCCTACAAAGTATTGACTTAAGGGGGGCTTAATACACACATATACACGCCATATTTTTCAGTTATTTAATTTGCAAAAACTTGGAAAAGCACATATCATTTTCTTTACACTTCACAAATACTTGTTCCTTTGTGTTGCTCTATCACAAAAATAACAATAAAACACATTTAAATTTGTGACTATAACATTTAAAAATGAGGAACAGTTCAAGTGGTATGAATACTTTTGCAACCCACTGTAGATGCTATTCCTGTTGTAAGCTAAACCGTTTCAACTGTAGAACTATCTTTGGTCACCTGGCCACCCAGTATTCATACCAACATTCAGAGTCTTCTTCACTCTCTCCTTCATCCACTTCTCTTTTTATTTCTTTGTTATGTCTTTCTTATATTCATCATGTCTTTTGTGCCTGCATAGAGTAATTAAATCCATAGAAAAACTTACATGGCAATGATACTGGTAGTATGGGAGCAAGAAATCTCAATTTACTTTAGCCAAGTACTTATTGAAGACCTGTGATAGCTTCTCAACCCACATAATTTCTTTGTATCTGTAACCGCAGACTGAGACAGGTGGTCCGCCACACAGGGGATCAGGTCACGTGTTGTAGGTTAATGGCGTCACGACAGGGGAATAACAAAGCCCAGACAGGTGTTGAACTCAGCAGAAACTCCCAAAGCTGGAGGCGTTGAAACTCCTTTATTTAAACCCCTTGCAACAGGGTGTAACCACCAAGAAATGTGATTGGTTAACATGCATTTAAATGGTTTTTTGATGAGTTCACCATTTCAAGTTTTATATGACTTGTAGAGCAAATTATGGCTACTAAGCAAATGTTACCAACATAAGGCTACTAGCTAGCGCAATTTCACGAGAGTCAGCTAGTTTGTAAGGTGCCATCTTCTTGTTTGTGCATCCAGTAATTAGAAACACATATAGGTATGATCTTTTGATCCGGGGTCTTGCAATGGCATCCTTTGGAGATCGGCGACTCCTTCATCAGTACCGCACAATAGTCGCATGTCCATGCAATTCTATTTAAAAAACTGAGCTAACCTGTTTGACAGATCAGCTATGAAACTCTAGTGGCCCCCAGTCCTCTCTGTGCAGACCCCAGCCATCAAGACACGAACATGCTTTGTCTTTGTCCACATTCTTCAGAAAGTAATAATTTATCTTTCGACTGCTGTATTCAGCTGATGGCAATGTTATGGTGGGCACTATATGGCTGGCACTGTTATGGTGGGCAACTAAGGCTGGCACTTAAGGACTTCAATCCAGTGAAAACTGTTTTTGTATCTCTTGATTTCTTCCTTTTAGGAGTATTTATTTCTGACACCCTTTCAGAACAAAGGTATACCATAAAAATGTGTGATAGGTTCAATATACCAAAGAAGAGGAGATGAGTTGGAGAGACAGCTATATATAGTTATAGTTATAAAACACACACTTCTGTAATCCCTAAAAACTACAGGGAAAATAGGCTCCTCATATCCTCTTTCTGGAGCACCGAGCAAGGGACCCCTTATTTTGATCTCTGGCAGTCCCTAAAGTGGAACTAAGGCTTCTCAGCCATTTGGGTATTTACATTGAAGTGCTAAAAAGATCTTAGAAAGGGACTACCCTCTAAGATTTATTATGGTATCTTAGAGAGACACAATATGACAATGTGGCCTTTGCGCAAGAAAATGTTGTGCCCCTCTACTCTAGAGGCAGCAACTATTTGCATCATTCTCTTCTTGCATGTAACACCTTGAAACAATGTGGCACATATATCTCTGATTACTTTATGTTGGATATAGATATAATGGTTAGATGGATTGGATCCTAATGTGATTTCTTTGTTATACTTTTTTCTGATCTGTCACATTCAGGCTTCCATAAAGCTCTCCACAGTGTTGCTCCTCCCTCCATCTCCTCCCTCATCTCTGTCTGCCACCCTACCCGTGCGCTCCGCTCTGCTGTTGATATCAGACTACATTCCTCAATCATCCGAACCTCCCATGCCCGTCTCCAAGATTTCACACGTGCGGCGCCAATTCTCTGGAACATGCTACCACGGACGATCAGGCACATTCACAACTCTCATAGTTTTAAGAGGGCCCTGAGAAAACATCTTCTCAGCCTGGCCCACCAAGATCCCTAACTGCTATCACACACATTTGTCACTCCCTACACTAGGGCACTCACAGGCACTTATCTGTATATAGATGTACTGTCAGGGTGGCAGGGTCACCCAATTTTTATGTAAACCACCTCCTATTTATGTAACATGGCTGGACCATTGTAAACTGAGCACTTCTTAACCCTTTGTCTCACCCATACACCATAATAGATTGTAAGCTCTCGCGAGCAGGGTCCTCATACATCGTGTCTCATTTGTAAGTTCTTTTAATGTGTAATGTCTGTATGTACACCCTCTCAATTGTAAAGTGCTGCGGAATATTTTGGCGCTATATAAATAAAAATTATTATTATTATTATTATTATTCCATGGTCTATTGTTTTACTCTCTTGCAGATGCACTTTGAGCGTCACCCTTGAACAGGCTCTTATTCTCGCACGGAGTCATGGACTGCCACCCCGCTACATCATGCAAGCAACAGATGTCATGAGAAAACAGGTTTGTGACACTTTCAATCAACTGATCAACAGTTACTCCCTGCTGATGATAATTAATTCTCACACTGGCATCAAGGCTTCATCTAAGTAGGAGTGGGCTGTCCATAAAGCAGCGCTAACATCAAAGGCACACCTGGTCACATTCAGATACAAAATGATAGTAGTTTTCTGCCTAATTGTGTCAACAATTTTTTACCAGGCAATGCTGTGCCCTACAGATGTGAATTCTGGTTCATTATTGTATTATATCCAACAGATTTTAGCTCCAAATTTCTGTGTTGATTAAATTTATTATATATTTATGTAGAGGTCAGAACTTACTTTTTCTGATTTCGACTTTAAATCCCTTTATCCCCTTATTAGATATTCTTTGTGTTTCCTGAGATATTCCCCAATCAGGCTAGAGTCATGGATGTCTTTCTGAAACTCAGCATCCCTTCTTGGGATAGTTTCCTCTTTTATTAATGAAATTGTAATGTTCAAATATTCCTGGAGTTCAGGATTGATTGACCTTAAAGTCAGAAGTTGACACTATGTCTAAAGGCTTGAACATTTTGAGAGACCTGAAAAATCTGTTCAAAACCAAGGAACAGAGCAAAGCGATAAGAGATCTGTTTAGGTTGTGAGAAGGCTAGAGGAAATAGAACTGATATATCTTCGAACAGAAAAATGACCAATAAAACGGAGCACCAACTTGAAGAAGGTTACTGTTACATTGAGATTTTCTATGCAGACAAAAGACCTGATCTCTAGAAGAAATATTATGGCTAAGCCAATGATGTATACCAACTATTTTTGGGCTCCGACAGCAACATGTTCAGTCTTCGGTGCGTCCCTTTTCAAATGCTCAGATCTCTGTAAAAAGATTTGACATTAGACTGACTGGTCGGAATAAGATAAAAGCCAGATTGTAGTTTAAAAACCATCTTAAAAGATTATTTGCTGTAAGTCAAGGGGGCATGGTAGTTAAATTCCTCTTATGTTAGGAGGACTGTCCAGTGATTCTGGTGTACATAATTGTATGAGCACAAAAACTTTAATGGATTAATTGGTCCACTTATTAGTCTAGGAATGATAGCTTGTAGAAAATTTGGCAAGATGTTTAGAACCTTGCAAAATGACTCTCCAAAACGTACTGTCAGAAACAATATGACAAGAATGGCCCTGAATCCAAGAGATTTCTTAGAAAAATATTTTGGCCAACATGCAGACAGTAGATCTTACAGAGATACAAAATGTGTCATCTCTAAAAATCTTTTAAGCACAACCCATATAACCTGATTACCCTGAGCCACTAGTAAATTAGCAAGAAAGTCCATGGAGGTGTCCATTCAAAGACATGGGATAATGGGCAGTGGTTGCAGAAGACTGATCAGTGCTTGATATGGAGATTTAGTTCTAACACAGAAGGAACAGGCAGTGATAGTCTGTCACATCTTGTCTCCAAAGAACACCTTTGAAAAAGAAGGACTCTATTTTGTTTGCAGAGTTTCCAGATATCATTGAAAAAATGTCCAGTGGAGAAAGTGGTGTCACAGGGTGTTAATGTTAATCCATTAGCAAGAAGGCAAAAAAAAACAACTATTTGAGCCAGGTATTCTTGGGATTCATGATGTGCACAGGAACATGTGGAAAGAGGTCAAAGGCATCAAATTGTGAATAGGCATCATCCCTAAGTCTACAGTCAAAGCATACAAGAAACATTGCCCAGGATACTTGCCGGGGATTCAGCCTCTAGATGGTTTTTGTGATCTATATAGGTTGTGACATGTACCTAGCCCCTGTCCTAGAGATGCTGCCATTCCTCAAATGTTTATTTCATTCAGGAACTCTCAGTCTCCAATGGATGAATTTTGCTTTGCAGCAGAGTATTTCTTGGAAAAAAAAGACACCAGGGCGAAGCTTTCCACGTGACATTCATGGGATAGGAAAGGTTATGTTTTCACAAAAAGCTGCCCAGTCAATAAAAAATGGAAGAAGAATGGCTAAAAGGGAGAGATATGGTTAAGACGAATCATCTCTTGAGTTTTTCAAAAACATGGACTGCAGTTTTGCGACAAAAATAACAATTGTCCTCTTTGGTAGTGAGGGCAGCAAGAGAAGTTATTACACCAGAAAAGTCTTAAATGAATTGTAGTAGTTATGAAGTCATTAACAGGGCTGTAGTGCCTTCAAACACACCAGACCTGGCAAGTGTGGCAGAAATATTTGAGTCCATCTTCAAACTCTGAGTGTCAGTTCTCCAGCATGGCATAAAGTAAGGTTGCATGGAGCTTCTGGATCACTGTGCATTTGTACATAAAACTTGTTAGAGGGCAGATTATTGGGGAAGACTAGTATGTCTACATATACAAATACATATGACTGTGGAAAAGACCCAAAACAGTTTGTTAAAAGGGTTTTCAACAAAGCAAAGTGTACTGCACAGTTTGCCGGCCGTGCATGAGAATGAGGAGAGCGGCTCTTGTGGACGTTCTCTCCTTTCAGTTATATGGGAGTTCTGAATATAGCGCATAGCGTATATACTTAGTGATATTTGGGAGCTTCCATAGAGGTGAATGGGGAGCCGCAAGCACCACCTACCTCATCCTGACACGTGTTCGGCACGCAGCTAGCTGAGACCCAACCTATGCAGTGCACTTTACTTCATTGGAACACCCGTTATTGAAATGGTGAATGATCACTGCAGCTAAAGACATGATCAGGCATGGATCCATTATGACCATGAGAGGTGTTTTAAGGTATAAAGATATATTAAAAGTGTACCTAAATCAGTAAGTATTTTGTATTCCTGAAATTGGTCCCATGCTTCCTGTATTTGGTCTAATTTTAGTAACAAGAACACATTTTCCATTCTTTGTCACACGTGTAGCTTCAAGTTGTCACGGTCTACAGAATTACATATTTCCAGCTTGAAGGGGTCAAAAGAGTCATCTTTTGAAGACAACCTGTTTTAGGAAAAAATCTGTTACATAAAGCATTGTATGTAGTATTACAAAGGAGCCATTTAAATGAAAGGACACCCATAAAATAATACATTAAAGGGACATGTCCACCAGAGTGGTGAGAGCTGAGAACATTTTAGTTTATAGAGGAGGGTCCTGGTCAAAGGCCAATATAATTTCTATTACTGTCCTGAACTCTGCTTTAAAAAAAATGTAATGTGACTTGATTTTGTTGAGGTTTAACAGTAGCTGTATATTAGTCTGAGACAATTGATTTTTAACATTTATATGGTCATTTAGCATCCAATCAACTTTAACCCTAAGACAACTTCTGCCAATATAGTTTCCTCTATCCATAATAATTTAATTGGGTATTTTAGTATTTATATTAGAAAACTGGTGAGAATATCTGGAAAAGACATCCTGTTGACATCAGCACTTATTGTAATGGATACACCACTAATGCAATTTTTGGCAATGTCTGTTAACACTGATGATCTAATCAATAGTCTTGGCTTTAATCAGACATCATTCAATAAGTCTACTTTAAAAGCAGTGAGACTTCGGAATTTTTATGTTTAGTTATACATATAGATACATACGATTGAACCGTTTAACCCCTTAAGGACAACAATACATCTTTTGTCGGGGCAATAATGAGCTGGCATTACTGTCTTGTGCTGGATGAAGCAAGGACTCAAGTGTCTGATGACAGCCAGGACCCTGCACTAATGACTGGGAGTGAACATACACCAGATAAGAGCTGTTTAACCCCTTAAATTCTAGAGTGAATAGTGACCACTACTGTTGCAGTGCCCACTATGTAGTGTTTGCCCTAATCTTGCCTCACTTTATAAGGCCCTTGTAATATCACCAATCATCATCGTCTCCATCTGAGACAATATTACCTGTGATGTCACCACCCTTTTTGGGTCCTTAAAGAGGCCAGACAATCTCACTGATATTGTTTAGCATGACGTCATTACTGGTATGACTTCATCACATGCGCTGTTGCTCTATAGCAGACCTACTAGTCCATATCCCTGATAATCCGCTGTGATGGAATGATGTAATCTAGGCAGTGATGTTTGCCTTCTTATATCACCATGTGCTACAGAGCAGTAAAGGGGACTTTAGTGACCATACCACTATTTTAGACAATCTCTGCTCCAGTGTGCAGCCTCCATGGCTCTCTGCTGGTAATGGTGTTAAAGTCTGTCATCCAATAAATATCACCACCTAACATAACCCCAAGTCATCATCTGCATTTGGGTCCTTGAAGCAAGCACATCAGGCTATGTCAATAAAACCATCCATAATAATTGCCAACCCTGTGGCATCATCACTAGGGATGAGCAAATTGAATCTAACAAAGTGGAATCCATTTAGAATTTCCAAAGCAGAATTTCTTTGCGATTTGTGGTAACAAATCGTCTTTTTTTCTAAAATGTCTTTTCAGCCTGATATCAGGCGCAGCCCCATTCATACATGTATAAATGCCCCGCACACCATTATCAGGCGCATTACAGAGCGCCTGCGAAAGATATGGTGCTTAAAAAAGGTTTTTATTCCAATAAAAAAAATGTCAATGAAAGAGTATAAACCTTTTATACCTATTTTGGCAAAAAAATACTCAATGTATTTCTCGCCTGCAGCGGCGCTACATCAGGAGATGTGTTATAAGAAAAACCGGAAAAGACCGTATATTTAAAATTGACGGTAAGCTCTTACTGGTCAATGTGTTCCACCAATCGCTACTTGAGTGACATGGAGCGATTATTCTCTGGGGGAATCTATATAACCAATCAGAAACATGGCGATATAAATAAAAAACACAGCTTAGAATAAAACTATATGGTGATTGGACAGAAATATAGAGGCTGGACCTATTTAGCCAATAAGAGAACGAGCTACTAAGGACTCATAATATGCTATGAGATACGTTCCACCAATCAGGAGTCGAGCTACTCACAGAATCTTGTATCTGATTGGTATATAGAAAACGAGGTAAATTCGTATCTACCAATCCTAGAGGGAGCGACGAAAGCTACATTTTAACCCATGGCATCTGTGAGAGCCAATCAGGATCTGAGCGACTGTCTCCATTATGTTCTATGGAGAGAGGAGCTCTTACTCTGTGGAGGGGGGCTTGGCAGTTTCCTCCAATGGGTTCTCCCTCAGAGTTCCTAAGGACAATTCTTTTTCCTTAAAAAGTTCTTTAGTTAAGATCAATAAATAATTTCTACTAGTTCGTTTAATCCTTTTGGACAGATTGTTTGTAATTTGAAGTTTGAATTTTGTAAGAGCTGGTACTTATTAGTTTTCTCTATTGGTACTTGGTCAATTGGTGTAATACGAAGTTGACTAAAGTCCTGGTTGTGGACCTCCAGAAAATGTCAAGTCACACTTTGTTGCAAAAAAGAGAAACTTATCGGATATAGCGCCGGTGCAGGCGAGAAAGGCGTTGAGTATTTTTTTTTGCCAAAATAGGTTTAAAGTGTTTATGTTCTTTTATTGACATTGTTTTTATTGGAATAAGAACCTTTTTTAAACACCATATCTTCTGCAGGCACTCTGTAATGTGCCTGATAATGTGATAATGGCTTGCGGAGCATTTTCACATGTATGAACGGCGCTGCGCCTGATATAGGGCAGAAAAGACGCCAGATATCTGGTGCAGCCCCGTTCATACATATCGCCCATAGTGTGTGTCATACTAAATCACAGCATTGTTTCAATACCAAACAACGCTCCCAATGCATATTTCTGCATGGCACAGTGTTCTACAACACCATACAGGCTCTTTGCAGCCAGGAAATAGCTGTTTTTTAAAGCGATTCATCACAAATTCGGAACGAATCAAATTTTGGTGAAAAATTCATCGAATCGGCCGAATGGAATTTTTGAGAAATTCATTCATCTCTAATCATATACAGTGGTGGCCTGGAGGGGAAAAACAAGGCCATGTCTGTAACAAGATAATAATAACAGTGATACTGTTGATCATATGGCATGATCATATGCTTTGTTGTCTCAAATGAGATACCTATGTGTTCGTCACATGTGCATCTTCTATACAGGGAGTCCACCAGCCGAAACACTTGACAACCTCATTGTCATCATTCAGTTTTCAATGCAGTCATGTCCTTTCCGGTGACATCACATCTACTCTATTATTTCTCTGCCATGAAGACGTAACTTGGAAAAATCACCCCTCTGTCATAAGCTATCACCGCCACTATATAACTGCTATCACCGTAGACCAAACATTTCACTCATTGGTGCAAAGCGGTAGCGCAGGGGTCTCCACTCACCCCACATTTTACTGAAGCGAAGCATAAATACTGTTTTTTTAACAATAAATACTCGTTAGCCTTTTTACTCTTTATGAGAAATGCATTCATAACTTCTTGATTCCAACCAAATGTTGCATCACTTTGCAACTAGACACACCTCATTTATAAAGCTTGGCAACGGAGGCAAGACCTCCGAAACATCGCAGGGGTGTTGCAAAGTTTGAGCAACTATGAGGAGTCTCAGCCAACCATCATGCTGGACATTTGGAAATCTCTTAAGTCGCAAGTAACTTATAGAAATGTGGTTATGTGCAAGAGGTATTGTCTATTTGCAAAGCGATGCGGCATTTGGTTGGAATCAAGAAGTAATGAATGCACTCACCGGCCACTTTATTAGGTACACCATGCTAGTAACGGGTTGGACCCCCTTTTGCCTTCAGAACCGCCTCAATTCTTCGTGGCATAGATTCAACAAGGTGCTGGAAGCATTCCTCAGAGATTTTGGTCCATATTGACATGATGGCATCACACAGTTGCCGCAGATTTGTCGGCTGCACATCCATGATGCGAATCTCCCGTTCCACCACATCCCAAAGATGCTCTATTGGATTGAGATCTGGTGACTGTGGAGGCCATTTGAGTACAGTGAACTCATTGTCATGTTCAAGAAACCAGTCTGAGATGATTCCAGCTTTATGACATGGCGCATTATCCTGCTGAAAATAGCCATCAGATGTTGGGTACATTGTGGTCATAAAGGGATGGACATGGTCAGCAACAATACTCAGGTAGGCTGTGGCGTTGCAACGATGCTCAATTGGTACCAAGGGGCCCAAAGAGTGCCAAGAAAATATTCCCCACACCATGACACCACCACCACCAGCCTGAACCGTTGATACAAGGCAGGATGGATCCATGCTTTCATGTTGTTGACGCCAAATTCTGACCCTACCATCCGAATGTCGCAGCAGAAATCGAGACTCATCAGACCAGGCAACGTTTTTCCAATCTTCTACTGTCCAATTTCGATGAGCTTGGGCAAATTGGAGCCTCAGTTTCCTGTTCTTAGCTGAAAGGAGTGGCACCCGGTGTGGTTTTCTGCTGCTGTAGCCCATCTGCCTCAAAGTTCGCCGTACTGTGCGTTCAGAGATGCTCTTCTGCCTACCTTGGTTGTAACGGGTGGCAATTTGAGTCACTGTTGCCTTTCTATCAGCTCGAACCAGTCTGCCCATTCTCCTTTGACCTCTGGCATCAACAAGGCATTTCCGCCCACAGGACTGCCGCTCACTGGATGTTTTTTCTTTTTCGGACCATTCTCTGTAAACCCTAGAGATGGTTGTGCGTGAAAATCCCAGGAGATCAGCAGTTTCTGAAATACTCAGACCAGCCCTTCTGGCACCAACAACCATGCCACGTTCAAAGGCACTCAAATCACCTTTTTTCCCCATACTGATGCTCGGTTTGAACTGCAGGAGATTGTCTTGACCATGTCTACATGCCTAAATGCACTGAGTTGCCGCCATGTGATTGGCTGATTAGAAATTAAGTGTTAACGAGCAGTTGGACAGGTGTACCTAATAAAGTGGCCGGTGAGTGTACATTCCTCACAAAGAATAAAAAGGCTAACGAGTATTTATCATTAGAAAACGGTATTTATGTTCCGTATCAGCTATTACCGCTCCAGGGTGTGGCAACAGAAACTGTATGACAACTGTGGATGACGCACCTTGTGTGGTCACTATTCTACATGCCCCACTCGTTATGGCAGCACCCATTGACATTGTCCAACATGATGTCATCATTTCTATGAGGTCATCACTCATCATACTGTATCTCCCACACTTTTATGGGCTCTTGCAGTTGTACATGTTTAAATTCACTCTCAAGATTGCATTCAGTAAAAATAAAAACACTGTAGGACTTAATACAAATTTTGTCATGCCTGGAAACAGTTGTTACTTTAAATTAAATGCAAATGAGCTCATTAGGGTCCAAATAATTGCAGCTTATGTTTCATTAAACTTAATGGTAGTTGGTAACAATGCATTATGGAAAGCATTAACATCTCTGTCACTAATGACATCTATGGAAGACGGCTGAGCAGAGGCCTTTTTTGAGCTGTGGATCTTCCATTTACACCACAAATGTAATATCATTAACAAGCTTATTACCATACCTGTTGCATATCTTATCATTCATCAAGCACCAGCATGCCCTTGGAAAAGCTTCATTAATTAAGGATAATGTATTATGCATATGAGGTCTCTTTAGTTATTTACTACAGCTCCTGTCATCCCTGTCTGTCAAACAGAAGGATTATATCTGCTGAAGTCTAATATAAAATGTCATGTTTGCAGAGGCATCAAATATCTCATATGAGAGGAATTGTTGGATCTTCGGAAAACTACAATTGCTAGACCTGAGAGAAGTTTGTTCTTTTACTGTCTACAAATAAGCCTGTCATTTGTCATGTTTTCTTCAACTGGTTTATTTTCCAATTGCAGGGAGCAAGGGTTCAGAACACTGCTAAGAACTTGGGGGTTAGAGACAGAACACCAACATCTGCTCCAAGGTACAGTATAAAACCACTGCTACTATACAATATACTATGAGCGACACGCATGAAATTTGGCGTGTGAACGCCAAATTTCATGCATAATAGCAGCTTAAAAGTTTCATAGGATGCATGAATAAAATAGTGCTGCTTTGCTCTGTCACTTCCTGGTCAAGCTGTCTGTAATTATCATATGGGTTCTGTGTATTCAGACTTCTGCTAATTAGATAAATCTCATGCTGTCAGGACCAGGGAAGCTTCTGAATTAAAGTAAACAGCAGTAATTACTGGCTTTTGTCTGAAAGATCACATAACAAACAAGCTCTCACTGTCCGGTGTTCTGTGCTGCCCGACCTGTGTGAGGATTTCACTCCCTGCTATCAGCTAGAACAAACAGCAGGGGGGGAGAAGTACACATGTCAGTCACTTGGGGAACCAGAGAGAGCAGAGAAGGTGATAAAATCACTTGTAGCTCCTTAAAAAAAAAAAAAGAACAATGCAATATATTTGGAAAATATCTTTATTTAGTGTTCCATAAATGTTGAAGGCTAATCTTTGTTGTGAGACAACCCCTTTAAGAACAGTGTGTTATCTCAAACAAGTAATTAGTCTCCTTTGTTTACTTTGAGCTCTGTAGCTCTCTGTACTTATAAAAATAGATATTAAAAATATGCCAGTATATCTCCAAAAAGGATGGCAAATACTAAACATTATCAGATTGCTAATATGATAAAATATTGTTCTTGTTACTTGTACAGTTTATGGCTTTTGCACTTTGGTTTTATGCTGTGAAATTGACAACAGGAAAAAAAAATGTTATTGTGAAGCTGGGGTGACACACATCTTATTGTATGATGGGAGAAATTGCAGTTTGTATTACATGATATATGGCTTGGCTTAGCCTCAGTGCGAGATATCACATTGGGAAAAGCCAAGGGACAGGATATTATATGATTACTTATAAAAAAAAGTAAACAGACAGTGCAATAAAGCAGCAGGAATTCAGTAGGATCCTGGCTGTGATGAAGGGAAACTTTGACTAGCTTCGAGAATATCCTGGTATTACTTCATCATTAAAGCAGTGCCCCGAGAGTGCTGTATTTTTTATTCACTTCTGTTGTATTTTATGTTTCCCTAATCCCAAATTCCGATTTAATTTTTTTTAATCAAAAAGAGTAGTTCCCTAAAATAGTGTTATAATCAGAATAACCATCTTTACAAGAATAAAGTAGGACAGGTCCGGGAGACCACCAGTGGATGCAGCAGAAAACAATCTGATCATGTGTTGACTTTGGACACAATGAACTCCACTAAGGTCTATTTCTTATGGGTTGATTCCAAAGTTATGAATTCACTTTACTAATGATGTGTCCTGTGTGTGCAATGGGGATCACATAGATACAACAGAAGTAAAGTAAACCTGCACCTATTCTTTAAAGAAGGTGGGCATCTTTTTTTTATCTGGTGATCTGAAGCAGAAGAAATTCCTACAGAGCACAGCGAAGTATCTGTAACGGACTTGGTAGTGGATCCGCTGGACCACCGCAGGCGATGATAGCTAAGCCACGCCAGGGAACGGAATCTAAGTAGCCCCCGGTATTCACCAGAGCCCGCCGCAAAGCGGGATGGACTTGCTGCGGCTTGAGGCTACCAGGTCGTCCCCCCCTGACGTGACTTGCCTGCGACGGCAGCCGAGGTGCAGCGAGGTACAAAACGTAATCCAAGAATCGTAGTGGTGAGCAGGCAGTATGGTCAGGGCAGGCGGCAATGTTCGTGGTATTGGACAGGCGATAAGGTCAGGGCAGGCGGCAGAGGTTCGGAGTCGAGAAACGTAGCAAGGTCTGGTACACGGCAAGGCAAATAGACTTTCATGAACGCTTTCACAAAGATCAGCGGGGAAGTGACGTGGGACCAAAACTTAAATAGAGACAGCGCCCCGCAATTAGCCAATTACCGGCGCACTGTCCCTTTAAATCTACATGAACGAGCGCGCGCGCGCTAGGGGGCGCGCATGCGCATTCCGGCCAGCAGGGACGCGGACCGAACGGGAGCGCGGTCAGGTGAGGAGACGGGACGGATGCAGCCACGGGCGGCAGTGGGACCCACGGCGGCACCCGTCCCCACCGGGGACCTGCCGCGGGGGACACGGGTGCGACCGCGGTCCGTGGACCGGACCACGGCGCAACCCGTTACAGTATCAAACTACCTGCTGCCGATCTTCAAACATTGTTTGCAGATTACAAGCTAGGTGGCACTTACAGCAGACAATATTCAAGCAGAGACTGTCATAATACAATGACTGACAGCCCCTATCGCTGCCTGCATGGCTCTATTCCAGTCTCAAAATGACATAAAGGAATTTCCTTGAATATGGTTCACTTCTGTAAAATACAAGGCAGAGCTCCAGTGCTAATAGCTCAGTAACATTCCCATTGATCCCCAATTATACAGTAAGGTACGGGTGTCAAACTCATTTTCATCCCGGGCCACATCAGCATTATGGTTTCCTTAAAGGACCACCTGAAACTGTAAGACCGTACAAATGTAACTACACCTTAGCAGATTTTTAAACAACCTGAGATACATTATGTACCAAATTGAAACGTACAGCAAAAGTTATGTGGACGGCGGTGGGATGGAGAAAAGTGAAAAATCAAACCACTTCTTTATTTGTAAGTACAAGTTCATAAAATGCGGAGGCATTGTGGAAAAAATACAAAGACCAAGACTCGCTGACGCGTTTCTGGCATTGAGTGCCCTTAGTGATAGCCCAAATTGAAGTGTCCCAGCTGTGGCCTGTAAGTATCTACAAGGTCATGTGAAGAGTGAACTGTGACATCATTGTTACTAAGACCAGTCATGGAGCTGGAGTGGGTTTAAAAGGGAGTTTTGATGAGCTGCTGAGGACAACAGGTCTGTAGCTTTGGCAGCCTATCAGAAGAGAGAGAGCAGGTCTGTAGCTATAGTGACCTGAGGAGCTGATGCAGCCCATATAAGAGGGGATATTTAGGAATAGGTAGGACATTGTTAATGGACACATATTGCAAAGTGAATTGTTTTTGCAAGATCTTTAACATAAAAAGCAATCCTTGTAGTGAGACAACCCCTTTAAAACTTTAGAAGTATCTCCCCCAGGTCTTTTTTTGATAGTTAAAGTAATTTAAAAGGGAGTTAGATTTTATATATATATATAGATAGTATATATACATAGTAAGCAGTTGGCAGCGGTGTAAAGTTTCAGCCATTCCCGGGTCGGCTCCTTTTCGGGAGTGGGCAATGTTTTGTGTGGTTGCCTTCTCCCCGTGTTCCAGGAAAGGTTTTGTGCCGGTCCCTGAAGGCTTATAAAAAGCCTAGGGCTACAGGTGATCTGGGGGCGTGATCGTGTCAAGAGCTAGGAGGGACAAGAGGAGCTGAAGAGACTCTGGCTTGAGGGAAGCATGTACAGTAATAATACTATGGTTTTGGGGCACTGTGTGGTAGACACAGACCCCTGGTAGTGGAGGGAAACTCTGATGTTTAGTTAGTGGCCAGACAGCTGAGGATATGTTTTTGTAGCTGTACATTTAACCTGGGCATGAATAAAGCTGTCTGAGGCCACTTTCAAAAGACGCCTAGTGTTGGAGTGCTATATGTCGAAGTGCCATAATTGCTCTACTAAGAACGGCAATCCCAAAAGCCAAGCGTGACCCCCAGGACGATAAGGAGATATATATATAGATAGTACTTGCAGTATTGTCCTATATTGTCAATACTTTTAAGTGTCTCAAATATATATATTATTATTAGAACAAAATATTGGATCTTCTACAAATTGTAATACTTGTCTTTACATTTCCTTCATTGCATGCTATGATTAAAGGAGTTGTCTCATTACAAGTTTTCAGCCCACATCAATGTTTTTAGAAGCAAAGGATTTTTGAATTGAGGGGCGTGCTTCTTCTCTGCCTCTTCTCCTCCCTCTTCCCCCTCCCCTCAGCACACAGGCAGCTCTCCTCTTTAACTTCTATACAGCAGGGGGATTGCTGCCAGAGTTAACCCTGTGTGTGCCTGCCTAGATCTTCTGCAGGCATCTAGATCAGCTGTATTAGGGCTGATCTATGAGTGTGGAGAGGTCTGTGATTGCTAATGGCAGAACAGAGGGGATGCAAGTGTTCCTATACCCTCTGCTTATCTTACATATCTCCACATCTCCAGCAACAAACAGACCCTGTCAGAACAGACACAGGGAAGCTGTGAAGTGTTACTCAGGATGTGTCACTAGTACAGCAGAGCATGAACTGTTCACAAGCCTCCCTGATCTGTATAGTATTATTATAGTTACAGCTCCACAGACACATCATGATTATAGTAACACACAGGGTCACTGCTGTCACATCTATTGATCAGCCTCATCTCTGCTCAATCTGTGTAGAGAGCAGGAGGAAGCAGGCACACACAGGGTTAATCCAGGCAGCAGGGACACAGAGGGGCTCTCTGCTCTGACCTGTATTCAAAAGGTGATGAGTCATACAGACCTGACAGCCAGTGAGATAAGGATCAACAGGTCGGCTGCTATAGAGATTTGAGAAGCTGATGTAGTACTACTAACAGGGCTTACTCAAAATCAGTAGGACATTTGTAATGAACATATATTGCAAAGCTGCTTGTTTTTTAAAGATCTTTTAATTAAAACCCAATCATTGTAGCAAGACAACCCCTTTAAAGAGGTTGTCTCACTTCAGACATTTCTGGACTATCGCTGAGATACGTCATCGGTGTCAGATAGGTATGGGTTCCAGAGACCTGAAATCTTCTGTGCTTGGCTGTACTCTAAACTCCCATTAATTTCAATAGGAGAGTCCCGACCACCTCTTCGTTCAAAAAAATTGGATTTAAGGCTCGTTCTCAAGATAGGTGCAGATCTCATACTTGGGATTCACACCTATCTGACAGTGATGGCATATCCAAGCAATACACCATCAATGTCTGAAGTAAGAGAACATCTTTGAGGAGAATTTCCGAAAGACGTAAGCATATGTGGCTTGTAATGGGCAGTCAACGTGGTTTTAATGGCATGTAACAACAGTGAAGTTGTATTCATCTGCAGCAACTATGGATCTCAAGAGTTGTTTAGTTGTTCCCCATCTACTTCATTGTTACCAGGCAGAGCTCTGTACTTTGAACAGTGGGTCTGAGTGCTTTTTCAACATCCTACAACTTTGCCTTATTAAACAAACCTTTTTATACACAGCTAAAGTGTATGGCCCTTTTAAATACCATGGTTATATTTTTCCACCTCTTATCGATGGTTTAGGATCAGCCAAACAAAATGAGAAGCCACATTTATCTGAGGTAAAAAAAAAAATGAATCTCTTCAATAAAAATGTCAAGGATGAGACCAGTGAACCCCCTGAACTCATGTTTCAGTCAGACAAAGAAGTATTATTGTGATAATTTTACTTTTATTTCCCATCACCTACATGGAGATGATTTGTTCTTGTTACATTTTTCAAAAATATTAATTCAAAAGTTGTGGCAACAAATCATGAAAGATTATCAGATTTGTTCATGGATATTAAGTAAGGCATACATAATATCAATGCTGATTATAATAGTCTTACATTTCTTACATTAGAGGTATTCGCACCATAATTAGTTACATAGTTACATAGTTTGTAAGGCCGAAAAAAGACAGACATCCATCCAGTTCAGCCTATTTTGCTAAAGTGTTCACCCAGAGGAAGGCAAAAAACCCCAATGAGGTAGAAGCCAATGGTCCTCATTTTAAGGAAAAAATTCCTTCCCGACTCCAATCTGGCATCAGAATAAATCCCTGGATCAACGACCCTTCTACAGAATCCTGGTCACTACAGCTTGTTATATTATTGCACTCTAGAAATCCATCCAGACGCTTTTTGAAGTCTTTTAGTGAATTTTTCATGACAAGTTCCTCCGTCTCCTTGCTCTTACAGTAAAAAATCCCTTTAAATGTTTATGTAGAAACTTTCTTTCCTCAAGATAAAAAGGACGCCCCCTTGTTCTGGATACAGTCCTGGGTATAAATAAATCTTGAGAGAGATCTCCATATTGACCTTTTTGTTGCCGCCTTTGTACCTCTTCAAGCTCTACAATATCTTTCCTGTGCACTGGTGCCCAAAACTGTGCACAATATTCCATGTGTGATCTAACCAGTGACTTGTATAATGGGAATATAATGTTCTCATCATGTGCATCTATGCCCCTTTTAATACACCTCATAATCCTGTTTACCTAGGCAGCTGCGGCCTGACACTGGCTGCTACAGTTAAGTTTACTGTCCACCAGGATTCCCAGTCCTTCTCAATGTCACTTTTTCCCCAGAGTTTTTCTGTTTAACATGTAATCATGGAATGGATTTTTGCTCCCCATGTGGATAACCTTGCATTTATCTGTGTTAAACCTTATCGGCCATTTCTCTGCCCAGGCCTCCAACTTATCCAGACCGCTTGGTAATAACATATTATCCTCTATGGTGTTGATTACTTTACAGAGCTTATTATCATCGATTCCACTGTGCAAGCCTTGTGTAAGATCATTAATGAAAATATTAACAAGGATAGGGCCCAATACTGACCCCTGTGGTACCCCACTCGTAACAGGGATCCAGTATGTGTATGCACTGTTAATTACCACCCTTTGTTTTCTATCTCTGAGCCAGTTGCTTATCCACTTGCAAACATTTTCTCCCAGTCCAAACATTCTCATTTTACTTACCAACCTTTTATGTGGAACAGTATCAAATTCTTTACAGAAATCTAAATATATGACATCCAATGTCTCACCCCGATCCAGTCTAGAACTAATTTCCTCAATGATTAGCTTTACACATGTAGGCAAAGTGTAAGAAATATTAATTATTATTAACTATATTAATATTGAGGAATAATATTGAACAACAACAATTTTCTCACCTAGATTCTAAGGGGATGGTCAGCAAGGAAAGCACACCAACAACAATGTATGTAAAAAGACTATATAATATCCAGAATGAAAATGGGGTAACATGGCTAAGATCACAGCAAAAGTGGTTTACCTGAGCCAGAATTGTCACTTAGTAGCTAGAAAGTGCTAAATCTATGACCCGCCATCATAGAATGAGTTGGTTCAAGAAGATCGACACTTTTGTCTGCGCCTCTCTTCATTGGGTGTGTCTATACCAATGCGTAAGATACAACACATTTATGTAGCTCTCATGCCAAAAAGTGTCGCAATTCATGCCACTTTCAAAGTAGCAAGGCTAAGACAAAATTAGTCACAGACTCGTCAGTTTGTCTTACAAAGTGGCATATTTATAAAGTGCCGTAACTTTCATACATATTGACGAGACGTACGATTGTCTAGTCTGGAACAATTTTAATACATCTGTCCCATAGTTCTAGGAGAAGATGCTCCAGAATTTGCTAAAACAGACATTTTAGGAGAGGTCACAGATCCTCTGTAAGTGTGATTGGAAGAGGAAAATTAGATAATATATACTTGGCAAGTAATGAGAATATCTGTCCAGGATTGGAGACAGCATTATATAAACAATCAGAAATAAAATAAAAGCAATCCCATAATTTACTAAGAATTACAATTTTAATTCGACAGTAAATTCCATGTATTATGGAGCTCGAACACTGTGAGTAGGAAGTAATGCTAAACTTACCTTTCTCTATAATGACATAATTTTGTCAGATTTTTACTGTGTCCTGCATGATCTACTCGCTATTATCCAGTTTTTATGAGGAATATATTATCGTGAACCTAAACATAAAACATAACCCTAACTGTAATGTATTTTTCCAGGTTGTACAGGCTGTGCCAGCCACCTCCTGCTGATGATGAACCATGATCCACTATGGAATCGAGAGGATTTTTTTTTTACAGAACTTGCTTTACCACTGTTCTTGTAAATGTGGATATTCAGTATATGAAAAGCTGAGACTCCTTTTCTTCAGCAGACAAGACACTAAATTACAAGCTATAAGGACTCTACGCCAGCAGCATATTTTGTACACTGGAATCCCACTGGATGATGCACTTATGTGTTGTAGAAAAATCTTCAAGGACATTGAATGTTTTTGGATTATCATTTCAAGTCTTTTTTCCACATACAGACAGGACCTTCTTTAATATTTGTAATAATTATATCAGTGAAAAAGGAAATATATTTCTAAAGGAAACATTTATATCTACTTTGCTATCAATAAACTGCTACATATATAATATATGTCATAATTCTGTAGAACTTAAACACAGCTCAGTATGATCCCATTCAGACTTTCCCTTCAAAACATGACTTGCTACGTAGAAGAAATTGAGGAAATAGATTCTTATAACTGATTAACACATGAATAATGTAAAACATTTGGGCAATGCATTAAATAGATTGAAATGTATTAAGAACATACATGTTGTATTATTTTGCTAAAACTTTTTAACTATTATTTTGTCATGTCAACTATTTAATTGGGGTATAGTGTAAGTGCCAACTATTGTGTCCAACTAATCTGTGCTCTTTACTACAAATTTCTGGATTTACTATTTACAGTCATAGGCATTGTTGGCATATCGCAACCATATCCTGTCATTTACTAATTGTAGAGGGACAACCAACAGGTGACATTTCGAGGATCTCATTGTATTGCACAGAAGAGCATGGTATTCTTAGGCTGGATTCACACAAGCCAAAATTCTGTCCTTGTTGTCACCTACACAAATTCCTATGGAAATAGTTTGGGTCATTAGTCCTGCAGTTGGGGCAAGATTTGTGGCTGTAATATGGGTACAAAAATGCGTAAATATTAAAATTAGAAGAAACTAGTGGAAGACTGGTCTACAAGAAATCCTTAGACCTGTTGGTAAGTGGGGAGTCTTATTAAGAGTGATGAGCGATTACATTGACTATCGTCATCGGGTCGGTAGTCGATATCGGCAATTATCAAGACGATTTCCGATAGTCGATAGTAGATTATCGCCGATGACCATAAAAGTCTATGGGAGAGGAACAACACCTTCATTCTTACACCCAAACAGGGCTGGAGAAGCTGGAATTAACATCCATAACAGTCAAATGGATACCTGCTACATCTTAGGCAACACACTTAGGTTATAAAAGCCACAGAAAAAAAGTCACAGACCATTCACTATCCTGTCTTGCACCACAGCCTGACCCTTAAACCTGCATCACCCACAAATTAAAAAGTGCCAGAAGGCAGTATGATTTGAACCATCATTTTACTTGAACTGGACATTGAATATCCCTGTCCTGGAACGCAGCTTTACCCCCAAACCTGCATGACCCAAGATTAAAAAGTGCTGGAAAAAGGAGTCTTTGAACGACCATTTTAGTTTAAACTGGACTTTTGACTACCCCTGTCCTGATCCACAGCATGAGCCCCAAACCTGCATGACCCCTAGATTTAAAAAGTGCCGGAAATAGGAGTCTTTGAACCCCACCATTTTAGTTAAACCCTGGACATTGACTATATCTGTCCTGTACCGCAGAATGACCTTTAAAAACCTGTCTGACCCCCAGATTTAAAAAGTGAAGGAAATAGGAGTCTTTGAACAACCATTTTAGTTGAACTGGACATTGACTATATCTGCCCCTGTTACCGCAGAAACCATTAAAACCTGTCTGGACCCACAGATTAAAAAGTGCAAGAAAAAGGAGTCTTTGAACCCCATTTTAGTTGAACTGGACATTGACTATATCTGTCCTGTACCGCAGAATGACATTAAACCTTTTCTGATCCACAGATTAAAAAGTGCAAGAAAAAGGAGTCTTTAACCACCATTTTAGTTGAACGGGACATTGACTATGCCTGTCCTGGACCGCAGCTTACCCAAAACCTGTCTGACAAAACAGATTAAAAGTGCGGAAAAAGGAGTCTTTGACCCCAATTTAGTTGAACTGGACATAGACTATACCTGTTCTGTACCACAGTATGTACCATTAAACCTTTCTGACCCACAGATTAAAAATTTGCCGGAAAAAGGAGTCTTTAAACCCACCATTTTAGTTGAGCAGGACATAAAATACCCCTGTCCTGGGCCACAGCATGAGCCCCAAACCTGCATGACCCCCAGATTTAAAAAGTCCGTAAATAGAAGTCTTTAAACCCACCATTTTAGTTGAACTGGACATTGACTATACCTGTCCTGTACCACAGCATGACCCCTAAACCTGTTTGACCCACAGATCACAAAGTGGCACTATGCTATTTTGTACAGTAACTGTCATTTACTATATTTTTGCTAACTGACATTCGTTTACGGAATTTATTTAGGGAAATTTTATTTATAGTTTTACATTATTATCATTTAGCTTTTCTTTCAAGTGTGATAACATACAACATAACACCCTCCCTGCTGTTTTTAATGGTATTTTTTACACGTGTAGTTTTTTTAATTCGTCCGCACACCCCATAAGTAATAAAAATGTCCTAATAAATCCCCAAAAACACTTCTTAGTTGAGAAGACATTTGCCCTCCTGGCTTCTGAGAGTGATTCAGCCAAATCAATTCAATGGTTTCATTTTTTTCCTCCAAATCATTCTTCAGTGATTAAGACAGATCCCCTGGAAAACAAATGATGCGACCCATAGTGACTGCAGCCCCAAAAAATTTTTTAAGCCTCAAATTGTGCAATTTGTGTCCACCCTGGAGCCCTTTTTGACATACTTAACCTCACAGAAATCACCTTTTCAAAATCTGATTTTTAGAAAAATTTGAAGCTCTCCTGATTGCCCCTAAGGGGTTGAGAGCCAGTGCTGCCATCAGCATCTTTTAAACACGGAGGTCCAGCTGCCAGGGCCAGACTTACAGTGGGTGCGATTGAGAGCCCAGGCTAGCGTCGTCATCTTTTAAACAACGCAGGTTCAGCTGCCAAGGCCGGAGTTACAGTGGGTGCGGTGAGAGCCCAGGCTGGCGTCCGTCATCTATTAACACGGTTAAAATGCCCTTATGACCCCAGCAACGAAAACAGTCGTGCTGAAGCAGAGTGGAAGCGGAAGCGGAAGTGTGAGGTAAGACCTCCAGCCTTCCTCAGTACACAGGCAAGACCTGGGTAGCGCTTGCCCCTCCGTATGAGTGCGGACCAATTGATCTTCACTTGGAAATGCTGGTGGTTTACTTTCCCTGTTCCACCCAGGTGCCCTTTTATTTGGGCATTCTTTTTCTCGTTTTAAACTCAACGTGCTGGAGGAAATGGTCTCTGTTCTTTGTTCTCTGTCCGTGCTCCATATTCCATGTCCTCTGAATAACCTACATCTGGTTCAAGTCTTCCTATACCTCCTTGTACAATTCAAAGGAATATTTGTACCAGCTATTTTGTACATTGCAAGTTTTTTAGTAGTTTAATTCTAGAAAACACATTTTTAAAATAGGATGGAATCCCACGACGTCTTTGTTTTCTTTTTTTTTAATTGTATTAAAGGGGTTTTGTCTCAATACAGGATTTCTAGCTATGTTAAAGATCTTGCAAAAACAAGTCATTTTGCAATATGTGTCCATTAACAGTCCTACCTATTCCTGTTTTTGAAGGCACCATCACCCTTGAGCCACTCTTGACAATTGTAAAGAACAGATGTATGTTAGAAACCACATTTTTTTTACAATAGGACCTGTAGTATAGCTGCATTTCACAGCAACATGCCCCCAAAAATTCAAAACATGACCCTTGAGCCACTCTTAACAATTGTGAAGAACAAATGTCTGTTAGAAACAACATTTTTTTATAATAGGAGCTGCAGCTTTGCTGCATGTCACAGCACAATGACCACAAAAATTATATACACGACCCTTGAGCCACTTTTGAATAGTGTGAAGAACAAATGTCTGTTAGAAACTTTTTTTTAGAATAGGACCTGTAGTATTGCTGCATTTCAAAGCAGCATGACCCAAAAAATTATAAAAATGACTTCTCAGCCACTGTTAAAAATTGTGAGGAGAAATGCCATTTAAAAAGCCACATTTCTGTTCCAAAGGACCATGATTATGCTGTATCTCATAGCAACATGACCCCAAAAAATTATAAATATGACCTTCTCAGCCCCCCTATTAAAAACTGTGATGGAGAAATGCCACTTAGAAGCCACATTTCTGTTCCAACGGACCATAATTATAGCTGTATCTCACAGAAAACAGACCTCAAAACCATTGACAATGCGAAAACTTCTAAAGATAAAGAGAGTAAATGGAATACGGTGTTGTCTGAAACCTTGCTGTCTTTTTACAGTCTCCTCACATCAAAACCAGCAAAATGAACTGTTGGAACTGAGAATAAAAATTGCAGTAAGAAATGATCATTTTTAAAAAAAGTTTTCAAGAGGACCATTTCTGTTTGAAGAGGAATGTGAAGTAGATCGGCAACAATCGGTGACCTCAGTAATTGGGGCCACAACATCATCAGAGATCATCTTGATCTTGATAAAAGTCAATCGATCCACATTATCTGTGGAAAGCCGGATGCGTTTGTCTGTAATGACTCCTCCAGCTGTGTTGAAGGTCCGCTCATATATGACGCTGGCTGCTGGCAGGACAACACCTCTATGGCGTGGCGAGCGAGCTCGGGCCATTCGTCCATTTTTGGATACCCAGAAGTCTATTGGGTCTGGAACACATACAAAAACATCGGTGTTGAGACGCAGATAGTCGTGCACCATGATCTTAGCTGGTTCTGTGGGGTTGTATGTGTGCCCTGCATTGCATGCGTCGGTGAGGTGGTAAATAAAGATTGTCAGAAGTCACCCATTAGGCTTCTGCCACCTTGCCTGCTGCTGCCGCTACAGCTACTTGGCACTCTACTGCTGTCACGTCGCTTATGTTGTTCCACCATGACATTAGAAGAACGTTTAAACAGACCCCACAGATGTCTCCAGTTTATCAATCACCAAGGTCTCCATTTCCTGCATTTTACTCTCTATTTGGTTGGGTGGAAGGAAAGTGCTGAGTTTTGTTTTGTACCGGGGATCCAGGAGGGTGGCCATCAAGTAACTGTTGTTCATTTTGATGGCCTTAATGCGAGGATTATGTTGGAGGAAATGGGCATTTCCCAAGCAATCTTGTGAGAGATGGAGCCTTGATTTTCCCCAAACCTCTGGGTCGAGGGGGACTAGCAACTGATCTTCCTCATCTTCCTCCTCCCCCTCAAATTCGCGTCAACCTCTTTTCCAAGGGAGGGACGTCGGTAACGTCAGTTTTCTAGGGAATACCTCCCTCCTCCTCCTCCGCTTCTCCGACACAGCTTCAACACAGCCCTGACTTGCCTCAGATGATGCACCCTGAGAGCTGATGCACCCCCTTGCACTAGCCCTGGACCCCGAACCACTGCCTAATGAAAACCAAAAATTGAGAAAAATGTCGGGCCTTGAGGATTCGACGGAGAGAAAGGCTCCCTGTCCGCATCTGTGTCTGTCTCCTCCCCGTCGCTTGCGGGACCTGATGTTTCAGAGTGTCCAACGATCGTTCCAGAATAAGATCACCACAATCTCATGCTGAAAGGGCATTGTCCGCACTGACCATTTTGGTGGCTTCTTCAAAACTGGCAAGGATGGTGCAGAGCTCTTTCACCTGCCTCCACTCTCGGTGGCTCAACACCCTGTAGTCCGCACCGCTGCTTGTCAGGCCATGTGTCACTTCGTACTGCGTAATGGCATTGCGCTGCTGCCACAATCGCTGGGGCATATGGAGGGTGGAATTCCAGTGTGTTGCCACGTCAACAATGAGACGGTTGACGGGGAGGGCCGAGCTGACGCTGCAACGCAGCCAGGCGGGACGAAGCAGGGTGCAAACGGCGGAAGTGCGAACTCAGACCTCGAGCCTTCCTCAGCAGGCAGTCCAGAACCTGGGTAGCTTTTTAGAAATTTTTTGGATGACAAGGTTCATGACATGTGCCAGGGAAGGATGTGCCCCCAGCCTACAATCTTAAGGGCAGCCAGCAGATTTCGACCGTTATCGCACACCACCTTGCCTGGCACAAGATTCTTTTTCACCCCGCCAGCACTTGGTCTCCGTTTGCGGAGAGCCGTCTACAGCTCCTGACCTGTGTGGGACGGTCTCCAAGACAGATTAATTTCAACAACGGCCTGGTTTTTCTGGGCCCGGATGCCACCAGAGGACCTTGGGGGAAATAACCCTGCCCCCTCCCCGCGGTTTTGAAGAGCGTCCGCCGAGCCTGAGAGCCACCTCACCACCAGAGACATCCACCCAGCTCACCCGTGAGCTGTCACAGAGATATAGCGGGCCTTGGCCGGGGCTTACTAGTCCCTGGTTTCGGTGGTCAGATAGACTTTTCCGGACACAGATGCAGACAAAGCGCTTGAAATTTTAGATGACACGTGGCTGGCCAGGGCAGGGACGGCTTTTCTGGCAAAGAAATGCCTGCTTGGCATCCCGGTATTGGGGGCAGGCAAGGGCCATGACGTGGCGGAACCCATTCTGTGTCCACCAGACAGAAGGCAACATTTCCAAAGCCAAAAGCCTGGCAATGCCGACATTCAGGGTTTTGGCTTTGGGATGGTTTTGGGTTAAAGTGTTTCTTCTTGCTCCCAAACCTGGAAGACAGAAGGCTGGCTGCTAACTGCCGCTGTACGGCGTGGCGGTCGTCAAACTGGCGGAAGAAAAAGGGGTTTGATGGGTCTCTGTTGGTGCTGGTGGTACTCGGGCGACGGTGGAGGCTGAAGCGGAGGCTGATCCCTGATCATGACTCTGAGAGACAAGGGCAGCTGAGGAAAGCTTGGTGGTTGCGGAGGACGAGGAGGCGGAGACAGAGGGTTTGAAAGTGGTTGGATGACCGGTGTCGGTCTGGCCTTATTTGGCCAAGTGATGCATCCATTTCAACTCATGCATTCGCTGCATGTGACTAGACATGTTGGTGGTGGTTAAACACCTAAGATTCTTGCCTCCACTTATGCGTTTACGGCAAAGGCGGCATATGACATCGCTGGGTGAATCAGAGGCTTGCTCAAAGAAGGCCCAGGCTTGAGAGATCCTGGACCTTTTTGACGTCGATAAGCGAGGAGCGGGGCTGGCGGAATCATATCAGCAGACTTCTGCGACCTCCCTCTCCCTTTTTGAGGCGGGACCCATACTGACACTACCCCATCGTTTTCTTCCTCGTCCAGTGATGAAGCGCTCACAAGTAAATTCTGCTGAAAAGACCATGTTGGATCCGCAATGTCGTCATTATCATCATCAACACAGGTGACTTGGTCGTGACATTCTGCATCCAGGAGCTGCGGGCTACAAGCAAGAGGCACTGCAAGGCGTTGCCGACTGCCCGGGATTTTTGCCGATTGACCGGCTTCCTTCTCCTCCTCTGATGGCATCAGTAACTGGGCGTCAGAGCAGAGAAAATCATCCTCTTTGGCCTCTTGATCTTTTAACATGCCTTCTGCCCCAACCGCAATTTGTCATCAAAGAGGTCTTAGAAAATGGATTATCCACAGTGGTGGGTACACGAGTTGACATTTGGGCTGCCTTCGCTTCATGTTTTGGGCGGATGCTGACGATGCTGATGACGACATTTGTGGCCGGACTGGGAGGACGAGGAGGTAAGACTGCTGGAGTAAAGGGTTTTTTTAACCACTGAAGAACAGATTGGCGACGATGTTCGTTACTGAGATTCACAGGGCCCTGACCCAGCGATGACAGGCCTGACGGTCCTGCAACCAACGATCCGCTGGCATGCGTGTTAACGCCAGCACTGGAAGGAGCACCTTCACTCGTACCTCTACCTCCATGTCCTACCCCCCCTCTTTGCTCGCTTACCACCTGCATTTTGCTCCATGTTCAGAAAGATAAAAAATTTGAGAAGGTATGGAAGAGTTTGGAAAGTCTCTTATTAAAAGACGGCAAAAACAAGCTTTATTCTGAAATCCCTCACATCAAAACAAATTGCTTTTATTCAAATTTAAGTGCAAGGTGCCTCTATCAACAAAGCTGGACTGTGCCAAAGTGAAAAAACACGTATCTGAAATGAATAAGGATAATAAACGGATTTTTTGCACCTAAAAATACACCTGCGGTGATCGGGCAAAATTGCTGTATTCAAATTTAAAGTGCAAGGTGCCTCTATCAACAAAGCTGGACTGTGCCAAAGTGAAAAAACACGTATCTGAAAAGTATACGGATAATAAACGGTATTTTTTGCACCTAAAAATACACCTGAGGTGACGACAAAATTGCTGTATTCAAATTTAAGTGGAAGGTGCCTCTATCAACAAAGCTGGACTGGGCAAAAGTGAAAAAACACCTATCTGAAATGTATAAGGATAATAAACGGTATTTTTTGCACCTAAAAATACACCTGCGGTGATGACAAGATTGCTGTATTCATATTTAAGTGCAAGGTGCCTCTATCAACAAAGCTGGACTGGGCCAAAGTGAAAAAACACGTATCTA